>WEIS01077561.1:7329-24323 GCA_013389965.1 Todus mexicanus | reverse complement strand
TAATCTTCATTTTTCAAGCACAGGCTGCATATGCCTATGGGGAACTCCCATAAGGAACCGGTTACTTAGGTACTGGATGACTGCATGACTTAGGCTGGGACACATCCTTAGGCTTCTAGCTTGCCTATGCAAACTGGGTATGGAGCCATCCTATTACCCTGAGTCATGCAACATCCCACACTTACGCAATTTGAAGTAAATGATCCCTTTTGACACCTATCGGGATGGTGATGTGCTTCAGGTGGTAAATAACCTGTTCCCTCCAGAATTAGGGATTACCACAGGGATGACACCACATCACCTGGGCCAGGCAGAAGCCAGAGTGTGAGGAATTACCTTGAGACAATGATTTGCTTCATGGTTGGGAGGCAAATTTGTGCTTTGTCATCTAGCTACTTATATTAGGGTTTCTTTGTTTCAGAAGAGTTTATTGGGCAATAAAACGCCTTGAAATCATTTCAGTCACTCACCCTGCTATTCCTAACCATGTGAATAGAAACAGCTTTGGATTGTACTCTCAAATAAACTCATAAAACTGCCTGAGAGATGTAGGAGCCTATGTGTTTTGACTTTCAGTAGGAATCAGGCACACAATTCATTTGAATAAAAGGTTGATTTTTCTACCTTAAATACAAATTAGGATTTCCGTGGTAAAACACAAAATTACACTTTTGTTCTTAGTAGATTAAAACATATTCTCATCACGTGTTGGACAGCCAGTGATGTACATGGTCAAGTTTGTCCAATGTCTTCACATCACTAAACACTGTTTTTGGGGTACTTGAACCCCAAATAAAAGCAGGAAGACCCTCCACTCTGTTTTGCTCCCCTGTGCTTCTTTGGCTACCCCACAGAAGCAGCAGCTACTAAATGATAGTGAGGGGAAGCAGAGAGGGGAAGCAACCAGGGAAGCAGGTAGGAGATGCTGCTGTCTGGATGGGAGAAGAGGGCAAAGGCCAGGGTGTCCAGAGGGACTGGAAGGGGACAAGCAAAGGGCAGCTGAAGATGAGGACAGACAACTGCCAAGGGGATGCCTCTTTTGCCATCTCCTGCCATTTCAGTATTTGACTTGAAGATATTTTTTACAGATAAAGTGTTGTACAAAACCATACATTGGGTTTTTTTAAATCCTTAGGGTTTTCATCCTTAGTAAGGTGACAATAACAACAGTGCCTAACATCACAAAAGGTCTTCTGAAGTGACTACAAAAATAATATGATGGATATTTTGCTTTTCAGCTCTTTCTATACATTTAGTCTAAAAGTTAGAGGTGTTTTTTCTTTTTCTAACTACCAACCTTGTAAATCCAGCAGCAACCTAAAAGAATGCTGGTAGCTGGTAGCTTTCCAGCTGATTAATCATTCCCAGCAATGAAGGCTCTCAGATGCATTCTCAGCCACACATTGGCAACCTCGCTCTTTTTAAACTGCAGTTCATTCTGTGCAGATCATCCATCTTCAGTACATTTCCTTCAGTAGAACATTTTGAAATTTGTTAAATGGTTATTTTTATGGTGCACAGAAGAAACAGAAACCCACTCAGACCGAGCGCTGTGACACTGAAGAGGTAGCATTGACAATATGCACTAACAGGTCATTTCTGTCACACAGATTAGCAAGTATGTGCCTGAATTCCTGCAGGACATATCTTACTCTTGTGGAAACAGCCAGCACAAGGATCATATGTATTTAAATCCCATTTAAACACTATTTTAAAGGGCTTCTGCACTCCATCACCCCCTTAATAGAGATTAATTTTGCGTGTCATTTTTTTATTGTTTTCAAAGGAAAATTGGGAAATTGCACTTTAAGTTGAGGAAGTGGCACCATCTTGTGGGTGAATATGAAAGTGGTTTTTTCTCTAGTAAATTTAGTTTTCACTTTTCTCTCATTTCCCAGCCACCCTCTCCCCCATCTTTTGGGTTCTCATAATTCTACGGAGCATCCTTTTGAATCTGAAAGATAATCACTGTTTCAGAAGACTTTATAGCAGACCTGTGCTCTGTTATGCAACACATATCATGCTACACAGATTTCTGAAACATCAGCTAATGTCTATGAATGATTTTTGAAAAACCCTTCTGATGTGAGCCCCAGGAAAGAAAACAAACAAAAAACCTGAACCAAGTCAATCAATCAATCAATCAAACAAACAAACAAAAACCACTCCAGGCTAAAATAATGGTTACATTTTCAGTGGCAATGTCTTACTCCCAGAAGTGAGTAAAAATTCTAAAATCCAAATATAGAGCATTTCAGTTTGTTTGAAAACTGAGACCCAGGCCTTCATTCTGAGAATTATCAAGGTGCAAAGTCATTTTTCTCAGTCTTTTTTTCAAAAGTACCTCAAGTTCTACTTTTAAAGGACTAGTCAAACATCTCAGCAGCCTATTGTGAAGACAAAAAAGAGAAGACCAAGAATATTGCTGATGATAGAGTATTACCAGCTTGTTTGATACGCAAGCAGTTGTAGGGCTAAGAGTAAAATGTGTAGAGCTTGATCTCATTTATCTAAAGGCATGCCCATAATTACTGTCAGTCATCTCAGTGGCATTCACCACCTCTCTTCAGATATCACCAGTACATATGTCTATACCTAAACTGGTTGCCAAAGCTCCTTTCGAAGCCACTAGAGAGTAATAGTCGCTTTTAAGGTGCAGTTCATTTTGTCTTATACCAGATATCTAAAATAGATCAGCTGACTCATACCCTTAAAGTGCTTATTTCTCTTATTTCATTATAAAGGGGAAAAGACGTGATTAGCACAGATGTAGATATCTCCTGGAGCGATCTGCATGCAGTCAAATGAATCCCACCCCTTGTGCCTCATAGAAATGACATTATCAAGATTTTTTGAGCCCTGTGGATGATATTTAATTCAGCATTCCAAATGATTTTATACAGACTATCTTAAATATGGATTTCAAGAACAAGTTCTAAAGATCAAAACTGAATTAGGAGTCATTAAAATAGCTTAATAAAGGGCTGTACATGCTGCTTCGAGAGGTTGGCATGATCCTTTGTGGTGAACCTATGAGAGGAACTATATATTATAGCACTAGTAGCTTTGCATTTAGAAGTGGTTTTAGTTCTTTTTGCCTGTGGTAAATGTATATGTAAAGTGGCATTCACAAAAGTTAATGTGCAAAGTAACAAGAACTGTTCTTTTAATCACTGAAATGCAAGTTAACCTGAAGATATTTCTTGCTAATTGCAGCTATTTTCCAAATCTAAGCGCCAGAATATGAGCTGGGCTGTAAAGCAAAATGTAGCACAAGAGCATCCTCCTTCCAAAATCAGATACTCATGCAAAGAATATGGTCCTGTGTAGGCATTACACCTTGTGAGCAAAGCTAAGATGCTGCCTCCCTGTTGCTGAACAGAAGGCTGAATTTCACAGCCCCTGGGTACAGCTCCTTCCCTTGACCCTATGTAGGGCTAGCTGCTCCCAGAAGCACAGGGACAAAGCAGGAAGGCTGGTTGGTTTTGCTGCCCAATGGTTCCCCTACACCTGCAAGGTGTGGAGATCCTCTCTGGGGAGATGAAGAGGTGGGAGAGGTCTTGCCTGTCCTCCTGGTGTGACATGGGACAGCGGCTCAAAGCCTTCTGCTGCCCAAAGCTTCTGTAGGAAAACACACAATGTCCAAGTGCCTCCACCTTCACTGCCCTAGCTGGATGCACCTGGCACCCACGCGTTTCTTGACACAGCTATCTGAGTTTCCAGTTCTTGAAGGTTAAGCTGTTACGGGATTATTCATCTGGGCTTTATTTATGCCGCACCTTACCCTCAAGGAGATGAAGGTGTCCATTTTGAAACTGTTGACTCGGGAAATATCTACAGGGATTCCTGATAGGAAATATCCTACCTGAGATCTCCTTCCCATCTCTTGTTTTTGAGAAAGGATATTTCGTGACATTACATGGATGTATGTTGTAAAATAATGACAGCATTTAATCATGAAGAAGCAAACGAATACAAAGAGACATAACTATATAGATAAACTTGCAAAGGCAAATCATAAGAAAATGCTTTCCCAAAATCTAACTTAGGAAGGTTGTAATTAACTACCTGTGAATTTGTAGAGATTAAGCAAGAAAGATTAAAAGCTCATATAGCAAACCAGCCCAATCATTCACCTGATGAGAAGAGACATTAGAATCTTCCGCTGTAAATTGAGAACATTCATTAGAAAATTGAAAAGTTACAGAAACACAATAAAGGCAAATTTGGGTAAGATACACTGTCTAGAATTTAAATATTCAACGTTTAAGGAAAGAGGACAATGCCTACCCCAACACAGAGCCCTTGGCAAATTTAGAAGTTTGCCCAGGCTTCCTGGAACCACATTTAGAGTAAGCAATTGCAGAGACCAAAATCATTGTGAAAATACTGCTATAGGCAAGGCAGGAATCTGACTTGACTCTTTTGCCAATTCTTGGACTGAATGCCTTTTGATGTTAGAAGCAGTTTGGCTTGTTTAAATGCTAGCCGCTCCATTCACCTTTCCATCTCCTGCTATATTTCTTGGGTTGAAAATGTCACTTAGAGTAGAAGCTGTTCCTGCAGCACTCTGGGTCCAGTGGTGAGCGTGATGCAGCTGGAACCTTCCCTCAAATCTGCTTTCCTCCCATTTGCAGCCTGTCGTTGCAGACTGAAGACAGGTATGCAATTTCAATGGAACTTTGGCTCCTCGGTTTGAACAAAATTTGGAGTGTGACTGAAAGAACCCAGAGCTGGTTTTATCATTACAAAAAGCTTGGTCACCATCATTTTACATACTGATTGCCATGTTAATTGTCATGTTCTCTTTATCTGCCTGGATTAGAACATGTAACACCTGAATTTAGTTTCTCTTTTTCACAATTTCTGATGGGACACAATGATGGAGCATTAGCAACTCTGGAAGTAAACATATTGTTATGAAATAGAAGCTTTCAAAAGACTTATCCAGATTTATCATCATCAAAATGTATTAATCAAAAAAGATATATTTAACATTCAGGTAATAACACAAGACATGACCATTGGAATTTGTTCACTCAGAAATCATACATTTCAAAAATCTTCCTATTTATAAACAGGTCTCTATACCTTCACTGCCTTCCACTCAGTTCAAGAAATGCAGAAGTTTTTCAGCAAAATATAAAAAGGACTTTGCTAGAATAGTTTAGGATTTTAAGTCTTAGGCAGTGGCTGAAAAGAGAATACACAAGGGTTGAGCACTGAGCTACAGCCACTTGGCGGTCCAGTATTGTTCCCACACATTTCATTAGTGAAAATCTCATTTACCTCACTGCAGATAAGACTACACACCGGAGAACCAGTCAGGTTCACAGTGCATTTACATTCTCATATATCTGTTGAGCTCACCTTGCACCCACTACAGATGTCTCTGATTCATGCTAAATGTTTACTATAGGAGGAGGTTTACATGTTTACATTTACATGCCAGCTACTTACAAGATCTGTGAACACATCAGCACTTTGACAGCAGGAGATTTTTCATATGATTTTGTATTCAAATTATCTTGGATGACCATGATAAGCGACTTCAAAAATCCATGTGAGGAAGTAAAGCTATTCGAAGCTAAGAAAAAGCTCTACCTTCTTGGAAGTCCTTTTGTCCTCAAGCCCTGGGCTATAAAACCTCATCCAGACCGTACAGCCACATTAAAAGTTTAGTTATAGCTTTAGCTGGTGCAAAAATTCCAGTATAATAGGCATTTGTAAAGACAAAGACAAGTGATGCTTCTCAAGATTGTTGAAGGCAAATGGTTCTTCTCTGGTGAAAGTTTTCCTTTACTCAAGCAGTCAGGATGCGTCCTTGTTGGAACATCAGTGCAGGACAAGAAAAATCAGTGATTATATATGTACTAATACATATACATATATACACATACAAATGCTTCCATCTCTGCAATACATGGCAACTTTAATGAGCAGGTTGATCTCTCTGGATTGTAGGCTACCATGAGACATAAAGTGCCAATGCATGACAGACCTGTGAAGTGCCTGTTTGTTGAGGGGGGAGGTGTTACCCCTCCCCATGCAAAAGTAACTGCTTACCTTTAGAGAGTATATTACAGCCGATTAACTTTATGGACTGCATTGGTTAATGGACAATTTTGTTTCCAAATATTTGAAATCTCTGCTGGCTCAGGAGCATGTGTTGGAACACAACTCACTTCTGTAGATTGTTTACTGGGTTTTGTTTGTTTGCTTGTTAAAACTTCTGGCATAAGTTCAGCTATTCAGTTTCATGAAGAGAAAAACAAGTATAGCAAAGCACAAACATTGAACTTTTATTAGTAACTGTGGAAGAAGAGAAAGTTAGACCAGCCGACCACTAACAGCAAGCAACAGCATGCTTTAAATCAACAAAGAAATAACATGTAGAAGTGGAGATGGAGGACAAAAATATTGCTGCAGGACAGAAAATGTCAATAGGAGCACTCTCTAACAGCATCAGTGCCTCACTGCCTTTCTCTTTTGCCACTCCTCTCCTGCTAAGCACAGTGCCAAGCTCTACATACAGGGTTTGTGTCCACAGGTATAGCTTGCAATCACCCTGAGATAACCTTCTCCAGGAAGCTAATAATCTTTCGCAATCTAGAGGTTGTGATAGCAGAAGACTGAAAACAAGAATTGACTTGCACAGTATTGTGTGCATGACCAGCAGAAGGGATTATGTTGGGAGCGGTGGGTTTCATGCTCATGTATCTGTGTAGGCTTTGAGGACTGCATTGAGAATCGCCCATCACTAAGGAGGGTCTGTGTTCAAAGACATCACCGGCCCAGTGACTAGGGGCAGTGTCATGTAAGTGTGATAATGCACTGGCACTTGTGAGTGCTGGGATTCAATCAGAACAGGAATCTCAGACACCCCCAGCCTGCTGGTATTGTTTTCTCTGCTGTTCCAGAAAGCTGTCCAACATCTTCACATCTCCTTTTTTCCAGCATTCTTCCTTTGCATTTGTACATCATCTCTCTCTAGTTTTCTCTTTGCTGTGTATACTTAGCATCCTGAGGGGGTTGACTGGCCTTAACATTTGCCAAACTGTTCTTTTTAATATCAGAAAAATTATTTTCCCTATTTTTCTGTGACAAGAGCGATGTTTTCATTTTTATATCATTTTTAGCACATTAACATTTTTCATTTATAGGTTAGCCAGAGGTTATAAGGTAAAACCTGTGGCCAGATTCTGCAATTGCAAGAGAGTGAACACAAAATTAAGCCATATTCAGAGTTACAGGAAATAGAACAGATCCTGATGAATCCATAAAGTTCAGAGGGAATATTTTTTATGAATTTTGTATGCTTAAAATACATATGCCAGTAAGTATTGTGATAGTTACCTGCATTTTATTGATATATTTGTTTCAAATGATGCTTGAAGAACACTATCCAGTTCTAATGGGATATTAAAAGAAAACCCAACAATTTTTTATTTATATGGCTGTTACTTGTTTTTTGCAGGCAAACACCATTTAGATAATTGCTGCTGGCCGGTGGGTCCTGTACCATTAGATTATCCTGATGGGATGCTAGAGGTGCTCTAGCCCGGCAGTTCCCAGCGTTACTGTTTTTGCAGAGCTAGACAAATTCTCTACAAGCCGTTCTCTGAGATATTGCAGCTTAGTGCTCCTACACTCAGCGAAAGAAACCAATCCTTCAGCATTTATAGAAGTGTATTGTTTAATAGGATTGCATTTAAATTTCTATAAAGGTTGTCAATCCAGTGCTTATGACTCAGAATGGAAATTTCCTCCCAGAGAGACTTTATTTAACCATGGACTTTCAGATACAGAGAGTGAGCAGATATAAACTTCTGATTTAAACTAACCAGCAAGCGATTCTGTCTTCAGCAATTTTATTACTTCATATTGAATGCAGTAGGGATTGTCTATTCTTGGCAAGTGCTAAAGAGAATGAAAAAGCTTTTTGACAAGACCCGTTAGACATATTTTATCATGTCTTTTCTATTCAGAGCTGCAGACTAAACAGACTTAAATTAAGATAGGAAAGACATGTTTAGAAGCTACTATTCTCCAACAGACCCAAAATCCTTTATTAGTTTTACAGAACTCAGGGCAGAAGGATTCCGAATTCCTTCCACAGCAGTGACTTGGTTTACTATTACTTTTCAGATGGTAAGATACCTACAATACAAAAATGAATAGAAAACCTAGTATTTTCTGAATTGAGTCCTATCCTTTGATGTTTAAAGCAACACTTGATGGAATCTCTTTCATAAAAGTCTTGAGCTCCAGCTTTAAAGCAGTTCAATCTTTGCTCCCACTTAATTCTGGTGGAGACACACTACAGACTCCCTTTACAATTAGGAATCTGTAAATTTCTGTCTAAATGTATTCATTTTTAATCTCTAAATATTGTTCTTGAACCAATGTTGTCCTTTCCTTCAAAAGAAGATATTTCTTCTCTGATGTGTTTCTCATGAAGTCCCTCATCACCTGATAAATCAGGATAGTCATTATGGATTTTTTAGAAATTACACGTATGCAGAGAAATTATATCTATTTAACAGACATTATATGTATTCAATGATCAGAAAGTACACTATATTTAAACAGTTATAGGGTCTTCTGTCATTTTATTCTGCGGTGATAGCTCATCTCCTCTTCCCTATTCTCCCAGACATGCTATCTTTCTTCTGAACTTGTTTCAGTATAAATTCATCTTCTAAAAAATTGGCAGAGAGACTTGTACATACTATTTCTGATAAGGTGCATTAGGGCTTTGCACAATGGCACTAATACCTCTCTGGCTTTGGAGGGAATCTCTTCCCTGAAACCTCCAGGACTTGTACCCACCTTTCCGAGACCACATTGCCAGGAAAGCTCCCAACCCTTCTTGGACCTCTCCCTCGGTCATTCTCAACCAACACTTAAGCACAGCACTTTTCATCTCTGTGACTCATCCTCAAAGCTACTGTGCTCTTTCTATCTAATATTCTGATCCTCCTCATATTCAAAGATAATAAATAATGGATAAAGACAGCTCATACTGCAAAATCAAGCAGGCTGCAGAAATAAACCATATATGGTTAATGAAACTTTGGCAAACATTCCATATAGTCCAGAACAGTATTAAAAATTGAGAGGGTTATTATTTAATCAGAACCTTTTTTTTTTTTAAGTATAAATATGAATTGATTTTTGTCTTCTCTTTTGAAAGTTTAGAGCTTGTGCATTTATTTCAGTCCATTGGCTTTATACCATCCTTTTGGCAAACAGCTAACACCAGATTATTTCAGTGCAAAGGAAGTCTCCATATGACACAGGCCTGTGTAATACTCTCTTCTAGACTTGACCTTGCCCACAGAGATAGCCAGGGAAAGAACAAGTACAGACACAGTGCAGCAGATGAACACACCTAAACCTGCTTTGGAGATTGTAACCATGATTCAGTTTTTGGGTTACAGAGCACCATAAAACTTGTATGATCACCTGTACTCCCAGAGAGTTACACTAGGGTTATAACCATGAGTAACCTAGAAAAGAAAGTGAATTTATTTCTTACAGTTACATGTTGGCAATCTCGATGACATTCACAAGCAGGAGAACGTAATAACTAAAGGATGTTTCTTCCACGATCCGATTACTGTAGCTAGGAGGAATCAAAGCACCCATCCAAAATTATTGTCATAATATATCATAATGGGAATAATCCTATACTGCCTATATATACTGAAATATCATACCATCATGCCTACTGCAATATGTAGGTAGTATTAAAATAGTATAAAAAGCCTACTGAGTTTTATTCCATCTGATTTGAATAGATTACTTTCTACCACAGTTAAAATTGGCTTAGCTTTTAGGAAGTTTAGTGAAAAATTAACCCCCCTCTTAAGCAAACGCTCTGCAGACTATGCTTATGGAAAATTATTCTCACTGTAATCAGCTGTACATGCTGACAAACTTGTTCTTTTCTGGTTGCCTAGCTGGCTACCAACCTCCTCTGGCTCCCTGCCATGACCTCTGTGAAAGAGCTGCTACAGCAGTAGCAAGTATTTCCCCAGAAAGACTTATTAACTGTGCTGGAGGTTTCTTGGTTTTTAACAGCGAGTTGTCATACTGTAGTTATTGTGAGAGTATTTTAAATGAAGATGTTTGGTTTCATCTTTTTAATAGATACAAGAAAAATCAAGACCAAGAAAACTAACTGGACAAAGCAGGTCAGCATTGCATGTTTTGATGTTGCAGTAAACACTGCAAAACTAAATCTAGAGTTCAAATAAAATCAGTTCTGTCCCTCTTAAAATGAAAAAAAACACCCTGTCAGCCGAAAAATGGTAGGTTTGGCACATGCAATGATAGGCTTGAAGAACCACAACACCTACGAAAAAAAGCTACACATCTTCCAAAATTTGTAAGAAAGAAGTATAGAATGAAAATCAACTAAAGGAACCTAACTCAATTTTTCTACTTCAAGTTACAGCACACAGAATCAATATTTATTCAAGGATGGTTAGTTTTAGGAGGCGGACTCCTGTGGACGTTCTCTAATGCCGCCTCACTGCAAATCAGCTGCTGGGTTCTCATACATGTTTGCAAGGCACCCAGGCGCTAAACCTGTACGGGGCTCCAGGCACCGCTGTGCTACACATTCAGCAGTATTTCAGTTACAAAAAGAAAAAACAAAAAAATCAGCTTGATTAGTTCTCATAGGATAACTTCTCCTTCAAGCTGAGTTGCTGAGCATGAGCAAGTAGATATCCACATAAAGCACTGATAGCATTTGTATGTGCCACCTTAACATGCCATGGGAAGAGTCCCTAATTGAAAGTAATAATAGTGTAGCCAGGAAAGTACCAATTAAAATAACCTGGCTGTCTGTGCTAAATTCTAGATATTCCTAAGGTCTTAGAGAAATTTGGTTATCTTTATTTACTAGAATGCAATCAAAACCAAAGTTTTACTTTGAGACTTACTTATCTCTGAGGTGAAACAACCGGACAGACTGCAGATTTTCTTGTTGATGCATCATACACATTAAGCAACAGTCAACTGACTGCACATATAGTTTTGAAAAAAAAATAAATTAAAATAGATGGTTTTCATCCATCTTCTCAAGCCAGTTCGGAGTATGTTCAATTTCATTTTGTTTACATTTATTAAAGCTCCTACAGCACACATTTGTCAAAGTTTCTGGATTTGTTAAGTATATTGTCTTTTTTCCTATAAAAATAATATAGTTCACTGCACCAGTGGCTCTAGTTGGCCTGGAGCTGATGTAACTCCCTGAACACAAAAATCAAGCTGATCAAGATATGCATGTTCTCAATCTCACTTTATGAGGTGGAGCCATACGCCTTGAAGAACACTGATGCATAAACATTGATCTTTATTCTTTTTTCTCCTCTACCTATTTTTGTATCAACCAGCAAAACCACACAGAAGCAAGAGGATTAAAGTAGTACTAATGGACCACAGACAGCCTAATGCAACAGAGAGGCCCCAGGTCTGGACCCATCTGTCTGATGAAGGCTGACCTTTGACCATCTCATTCTGGCCTCCTGAAGGGCAGCAGCAGAACAGGACTGGCAGGACACGACCAGCCATGACACACCAATGGGCTACAGTAAGGATCAGTAGTGTGAGCCCCAGCACAACTCCAACAAGAACCAAAATGCGGTTCATGCTTGTTCCTTAGGTTTGTTATATGCTGGATAATGAATCGAAAGAATACAAAAAAAAAATGAAGAAAAATGGCATGAAAGTTGAATCATCTATCAGGTTCCAAATTGCAAATGCTGGTGAGTTGCATTACTTATTTGACAGCTGTTCATTGACCTATTGGGAGTAAACTACTGATCTCAAGCCAGTTCTTAGAGCGCAAGTAAGTACATCCTACTTGGTGCTTAACAGCAAAAAGGGTGGATCTTGCACTTGCCTGTGCTCCCCCCGGCTCAGTAAGGATGAGGCTTCCTGGTCTTCCACGCTGATCAGGGTGGGAGGTCAGTCACGCTGCAAACAAGAACTGATGTTTCAAAGCCAGAGCAAGATCTCTGTTGTTAAGGAAATGTGCTCTGACAACGGATTTGCAGATTGCAGTAAGGGAAGAACATGTTTTTCTTCTTCTTAAGTAGTGAAGCTCTTGAGCTTATGGTCGGTGATTAACAGCTGAAGGGAGTTTGAATTTAATTTTGAATTCATGTTGAATTTAAAAACTGTCAGGAAACTTAGAGGGAGGAATAAACATTCCTTTTAATACCTGCAGGTAAATCAAAATGAACCTATTTACTCCACTGACAGTTATTGCTGTGTGTAAAACTCAGAAGTCACCCCTCTGCTGAGGTATAAACCAAACAGAGAATAAAAAAAGTGTTTCAACAAACCCTACACGATTTTGAAGATGAGCTTTGATGCAAGGCTGGCTGGGCTGGGGAAAGAAAAATGTTTTCCTCTAATATGCAGAGCAGCTACAGAACTGATCCACAGTTTCTGCAGGCAATGATCCATAAACAGGTGTTAAGAGGAGAGAATGCCTCAAATCCCAGTACGTTTGGTCCATCTTCTCCAGAGTCCTGAAAAAGAGAGGGATACAGTCCAATGCTGCAGGCCACAAAGAAATGGCAGAGAAGCTCTTGAAAAAGCTAGCTCTCCCCATAACTGATTTCAAAGTTAAAACAGAACTGCTGATATCTTACCCCAGCATGTTGAAAGCACAATTCTATGTTCAAAGCAAAATCAATGTTACCCTTCGCTAAGCAAAATGGAAGGGCACAAATTTCTTTAAGTAAACAGTCTGGGGTCGAAAATGAGGGTTAGAAAAGATACAGCAAAGAGAAAGACGTATGTAACAGGCCCTGCAGAGAGAGAAAGTTCAAGCTGGCACCCAAGACGGCATTCGTGCAAGAAATGAAAGAACTTATTGTCCCTCAGCATTGGTTCTCAGGCTCCAGCCTGCTCACTCTTGCGGCGAGGACGCTCTGCTGCACGTCTGGCCCACAAAAGAAGAATCTTCCTACTGACACTAGGCTTCCCCATCCATATGGAATTAGTAGAGGCTTTCCTGACTAATTAGAGTAAAACTTAATTGTCAACTTTGCAACTTACATGGCTACTTCATGCCCTTCTGCAACTGAAATCTACAAGATGTAAATTCAATACAGAGGAAAAAACCACCATAGGCTCCAGATCCTCTTTCTTCCAGACTATCACCCACCTGAAACAGGTAATATAAAATCTCTGCGAGAAAGGAAATGCAGTGACTGAATGTGAAATGAGCCATGACTTAATAGATGATTCAGTTACCTCCAGAGCGGGCTGGGATTCCTAAGCATTTAAAGGTTCGGTGCACAGAGTAGGAGTAAATGAACCTCTTGTCATTAAAATAATTAATAGGTTATTTGCCATTGATTCAGCAACGATGCAAACCCAGTTCTCTTCCATGAGAAAAACAATGTGGTTTACTTAAAAAAACAGACATCTTTTGTCTTTTGTGCTCAACACCCACTTCCAACCACAAAGACAGTTCCCTTTTTGAGTTTCCACAGGCAGTTTTTCAAGTAAGCACACTGGTCTTTTCTAGAGGCCCAACCAAAAAAGATGTTGAGGGAAACAAGCCCTTCTCCCTTTGGTTAATTCCTAAGCTGCCCTGCCCTGCTGACATTCCCCTCCCATGTGGTGACAATAATCACACCCTCTCACTCCAGATCTCCCCCAGCCACGCTTATGTGGTCATGGCAGCGAGGTTTGCACTTGTCCCAGGCTGCTCCACTTGTGCCTGAGAACACGAGATGGAAGGGAGACAGTAGGAAGCTTTTTTTCCTATGGAGAGCCACGTTCTCCTTTAAGCCCGCTTGTTCTTTGGTGTAATGAACTGTCTCTTCATCTTATTTTCCATAAGAAAACTAAACCATGTGACCTAAATTCAGCACTGGGACAAAACCAAGATGTGGTAAATGCAGTGACACTACTAAAAAAACAATAAAAACCAAATCCTTGGAGAACCAACTTCTCACATTTATATAATTCAGACTCTAATCTTTAAACTACATTATGATTCATGGTACTACAAAAATGAACT
The DNA here is from genome assembly GCA_013389965.1 of Todus mexicanus. Classification (NCBI taxonomy): domain Eukaryota; kingdom Metazoa; phylum Chordata; class Aves; order Coraciiformes; family Todidae; genus Todus; species Todus mexicanus. The sequence goes on along the minus strand of WEIS01077561.1, from coordinate 10,267 downwards.
TTAAGTGGAAATTTTTCCTCACCTTTTAACTCCTTTTTCTCTTGCAGAATGATATCTCGAAAAATGTGTGAATATTTAAACTCTGAAACTCAAAGTATGGAAAATTACTGTAGAGGTCCACATTTAAAGACAAACTTCACAGAGAGAGAATTTCTGTCAAAGACAAGCCTGACAAGGATAATAAAAAATGTTTATTAAATACATACTCATAACATAAACCTTTAAAATCACATCCAATGTGTTTTAGTATCCTGGTGCTACAAGCTGACAACCTGAAATGGAAAAAGACAAAAGAGCAGATTCCCATAAAGCTTATAGACATCAGCAGTGGCTAACACAGTCCAAACCCTAAGGACTATGGTGGGAAACTCACAGGAAAGCCTCTGATAAACAATGACAGCAATTTCCCTATGAAAGGTCAGAAAGTGCACTGTATTTTCTTCAAAATATAGACAGGTAATTCTAGCCAGTGGCTTTGTTGAGAGAACTTTGCTTGAAATTGGTTGTTTTATGCAGGAATAGCAGCTCTTTGCTGATATTACTGCAAAGGTAAGCATCAGTCAAGAATATGTTTTTCAGTGGGTCCCTGGGACTTAGCACCACACACTGATATTTCCGTTTCCCTTCAGGACTCGATGCTTTGCCACGATATGAAAACAGAAAGAGCTTTTGCATAATTAATGAAACACAGGGTCTGAAAATAGTCCCTTTTCTCTTCCCTCCCCTGCCTACCCCTATTAAAATGGCAAACAAATTCCCAACCACAGAGCCTGAAGGTTAAAAGGCCTTTATGAATAGCTACCAGCCAGCTGTTCTGAGAAGAACAGTATGAAACAAAACGTATCACCCATTACACCCGGAACTCCCTTTGAATGGCAAGATCTACACAATAAGGAACAAACAGTAGAAGTTAACAGAAAAGAGAAGAAAAATAATCAAGGAACAAAAACGGTCAGAGAGGTGAGGACAGTACCAGTATGTACACATCAAAGGTGTACTCTATTTTTAGCCATTTACACCAACAGAGGTATGCAAATTTCCTTGAAATGGCTTTGGCTATAAAATAACAGTTTTGTCTTATGAAAAAAACCCACAAAACAAAACCAAACAACAAAATACCAAGTGTCTTGTAAAGTGCTTCCATGTGTTTTATCTTTCTATGTAAGTTTTCAACAAGTGAAATGCTGCCAATAGTCTTTAGCTAAAATATTTCCCCTTCCANGCCCAGGCCCCGGCCCCGCCGCCCCTCTCCGCCTCCCTCCTTTCCCCGGCCCCAAGAGGGAGGCTCCGCGATGCGGCTGCTGTGAGGCCGCGGCGGCAGCGGAGCAGGAGGAGGAGGAGGAGGAAGGGGCCGCGGAGCTCCGACAGTCGCAGGGCGGCGAGGGCAGCGCCGGGCCGGCCCCGGCCATGAGCGGCAACCCGCAGCAGCAGCCCCCGCAGCCGCGGCGGGTCACCAATGTGGGCTCGCTGCTGCTCACCCCGCAGGAGAACGAAAGCCTCTTCGGCTTCCTCGGCAAGAAATGCGTGGTGAGTCTCGGAGAGGGGCCCGGGGCTCGCAGGGGGCGTGTGAGGACAGAAGGGGCCGCGGCGGCGCTGCCAAGTTGAACGCGGCGGAACTTTCAGCCCGGCCCGGCCCAGACGCCGGGGAAGGGGCGGTCGAGGCAGGCCCGGCTCCCCCCGCAGCCTCTCCTGGACGGTGGGAGCGGAGCGGGGCTGCTGCTGGGGGCAATGAATGGCGAGGGGCTTGCTTTACAACCCCTCCCGGCCTCGGCTGTGATCTCCGGGGATGGTGCCTCCAGCTCCGGCCTTCCCCGGCTCCCCGTGGGTCGGCACTGAGCTGGCCGGGGGCGGCCGGAGGGGCTGAGCCCTGCCCTGCAGCTGCCCTGTGCTCCGCAGGGGCAGCCGGACAGCGGCGGGGCTCGGCGGCAGGAGTTGAGTTGCTCGCCCAGGGCTGGGACGAGCCTCAGGTGCACCTGCAGCACAACAGAAGTGGCCTTGGCGAAGTTGTAGGGAGGATCTTGCCAGTGCTAGGCCCGCCTTGGCGTTTAGTCTGGGCTTTCCGAGCCTAAACAACAGGTTTGCGTACTCAAATGCAACTCAAGTGCTGCATCTTACCTTGCTCGTATGTATAAAAAGAGGGGAACGTAATGGTTAAAAGAAGAAGCCTTGTAGTAAATGTTTTACCGAGTGTATGAGCAAGTTCTTCGTTTTCGAAGTGCCTTCTTGCGTGTTAACATAAGACTGCATTAAAACTATACGTATCTGTATTAAAGAGCTACTTGTACACTTCGAAAGTGAACTACTTGCTTTAGAGAAGACGCGACTTTCTGAAAAAACACTTCGTAAAAAGGCAAACACCAACGAAACCAAACCCACTTCTTTTATGTTCCCTGGCATCTTCTGATGCTTTGTGTCCAGCGCCTAGCATGCTAGTGTTGGGCGCTCTGCATCTTGCTGCAGCGTTACAAAGATGTATTTCATGAACTTAAAATTGTGATCGAGATCAGGATATCCGTGCAGTCATAGTAGTTCCACATAACTCTTTGGACTTTGAAATGGTATTGTTGATCGAGCCGACTGTTGCAAGGAAAGCCTAAGATGTAGTAACGGAGCAGGAAGTGGGTGTTATTTACATTGGGGTGGGTTAAATAAGATGCTGTCACAGTAACTAAGTTAAATGGATCAGAAGGCGTGACCATAAAGCATGAGTTTTTTTGAAAAGAAATAGATCTGGAGAAAACACATTCAATTAATTGGACTACTTTCAGGCACGCTTTCCCTATGTTTAGCTCCTTTGCAAAAAAAACCCCAGGCAACCCAAAACTTTTCTCTAAATTTAAAAAATAGTGCATGAATTCGCATAAGTTGATTTGCAGTTTGCTTTTCTATGACTTAGATTTTCTTGTCAAGTGAACGCGCTCTTCATTTTTGTTACGCT
>WEIS01077560.1:0-11385 GCA_013389965.1 Todus mexicanus | reverse complement strand
AAAAAAAAAAGACAGACTGACTCTAACTTTATTCCAAGCATTAAACCATGTATAAATTATAAGGATTTTGGACAAGGGGATTATAATGTGATCTCAAATTATTAAAAGGCTTTAACACACTAAGAGAGCGCGCAGCCTTTGGCACTGCTAACATAGAATGTTTCAGTAATGCCTAAACAACTTTTCAGCAGATTCTCCTTTTTTATTTTCTTTGATCATATTTCTGTCTTCATAGCAGTAAATGGAAAAGTTACAAGCAGAGCAGCAGAATGCCTGGGCTGGCCAGTCACTAAAACAAAGAGCCCTCGCTGCAAATCATGTAATTTAATTGTCTGCCAATTGCCTTTCAAGTATTGAAACTCAGCTCTTGAAAGCTAAGACACATTGTCCTGCTGCTTAAGGTTGAAGTACTGGTATGGATTTCTATGGCATTTGCCACTGGGAAAGGTAAAAAACCTCCCGACCTAAAGAAACCAAAATAACCTCAAATCCTAAATGGCCAAAATAGATGATAATTAAAAGAATCCATCACATTCAAACACCATGGTATCATCTGTGCAGACAAGCAGAGAGGAAGCAGAAAGCAGGAGACATTAGCCTTGGAATGTACCCTGGGAAAGGGTGTCTCTTCCCAGGTATAGAGGACGGTCATTACGTGGGAAACTGGGATGAGACAGAAACTGGAGCCACAGTCAGGCTGAGGGTGGGGTGCCCTAGGGAGGCGAGGATAGCTCCACTAGCAGGATAGCTGCTGCCCCAGCAAAAGAAAGAGACTGAAAACCCCAAGTGGAGATCAGCAGTAACTAGACAGCCTGAGCAAACTGATGTATCTGAGGGTAGGGCAAGCAAGTCAGATACTAACTTCCACCCCAGGCAGTCCATGGAGAAACTAGGGTAAAAGGACTTTGCAGTGCACAAATACAACCTCTGCTTTTGTTCAGGTTACCAAAAGAGCACAGGGACAGATTCTGAAACACCAGGAAATTCACAGTGAAGGCAAGATGTAGTGGAGCAAACACTGATGCAAGGGCCGGACCTCTGCAGCCAGTGTCCTCGTTGAAGCCAGAACACAAGCAATTCTCCACTCAGTGATTTTACTTCTCAGTCAAATCTTTTCTAACTAACTGCACTTTCCGAAATTAGCAGTATATTTTTGCAGACAGTGTCTGTTTGTAGAACTGATAGCGTTTGATGTTTATAGTTACTAATAAGGATTGGTATGCAGAAAGGCTCTTGCTTATACTTGCTCCTATATTAACCAAGCTCGCTGCTGCAATATGTGCCACATTGGAGTGATGTAAGAGAGAGGATCATAAGTAAAAAGTTCACACTTACAGGAAGGACCAGCAAGGACAGGTGACCCTAAAATGACCAACAAGGTATATCATACCCATATACATCATATTCAGTTTAAAGCTGAGGGATTGTGAGAGCCAAACTCTCTTCTTCCACAGCAGATGTCTGAGGAGGACTCTGTTTGCTCTTCTGCCTTCAATTCTAGTCTGTGAGCTCCTGAATCCAGTTCCAGAATCTAGTTCCTGAATCCTATTCCCATCTGCTCCTGAGTCCAGCCTGGACTCTGAGAGAGTTCATTATTGGTTTTGTGTATATTTTATTAGTTTCATATTCATATTATTTTATTTTTATTGTTACTATGTCATTAAAGCTATTTTAGTGTTTTGTGGGGGTTTTTCCCAAACCATAACTATCTCTCTCTTATTCCCTTTCCCTTCCCCTTCTAGGAAGAGAGATGGGTTGATAGAGAGTATCCATCATTTGTTTAGAGCCAGCCCAGCCCATCAACCTATGACAACTAAGAAGCCCTACCAAAGTTGCCATACTGTTCACTGCAGAAGGACCTCAGCATATGGAGCATGGGACTCTTTGGAAAACTGAGAGGTCTTTTAGACACCAAAATTGAAGATCTGGACATACAGCCATCTTTGCTGTCATTATCTCAAAAGACATCTTGCACAATGACCATAATGAGCACCTGTAGTAATCTACATATTTTCTGCAAGACTTTCAAGCCCAGAAGGATACCTGAAGTAGATCATATTGCTTGTATCCTTCATAAAAGAATGGCCGGACCATTAAAAAACAGTGCAGCTATATCCTGTGATCTTTCTATAGCTATCATTCATTGATATGGAACCTTACCTTCCTCTGATTCATGGATATGTCTTTCAAAATAAGGCAAACAGCATGGACATTAACTGAACTCATGGGTGTTTCATTATATAATATGCCAAACAAGAAGTACACCATTGTGCCATAAATCTTCTCTATGGTTCAAAAGCTTAAAGCAAATATGAATAAATTTAACTCCACTTTCTAGGGAGGCAAATTCCTCTCTATTTTGTACAGAGGTAAAGGTAGGCACAAAGGGCAAAATTTCCAAAGATATTGAAGTGCCTGAAGATTAAGAAGTGCCTTTTGGGATTTGGAAAAGTGCTTATGCAGAGTAGATACCTGCCTCCCACTGAGATCAGTGTTTTGCATCTGTTCAACAGACGCAAATCTGACAGCTGGCTCTGTTAGAACAATATTTGTTGAGGGTAAACCTACTGTGTACGACAGAGAATGGATACAGGACCCATGCTCCACTTTCTTCCTGAGATAGGACCAATGTGATATTCACGTGACGCAAAAATCTCATGCTTCTGTCCACAAGTGGCTTCTGTCCACAGCTGATCAGGCTATGCCATGCTTGGTTGCTCCCTTGCCATAACTGAACGCTCTTCAGGGTCCCTCAGGGGAACCTTCTGCTGTTTTTCCTAAAGAAGCTGCCCTTAACAATCCTGTCTGCCCTTTCCTGCAGCAATCGCTCAGAATTCAGTCATGGATTAGCCTTCTGTTTGAAATAGTTACTTTATCATTTAATGTCTGAAGTTCTAAATAATTTTAAATGTATCCATTTTATGTATCCAACCTCTGTAACCCTCAGAAAAGGGTATCCAGAGGCTCCTGGACTGGGTCTCTGGGGACTCATATCAATCCCATCATCTGTTGATGTTTTTCCATATGACCTAGGAAGATTTAAATCGCAACAAGACTGGGATAGCTACTGTAAAGGTCTGCACACCAGCAAGATTCCAGTTGTTCAGGCCATGTGTGGATGTGCCATGAACTGCCTTCACCTGCTACTACCATGCAGTTTGACATCTGTGTGACAGCTCAGTCCAACACCGGGAACTGGGAGGTGTCAAGCCTGCAGATGTGCTCAGGGCACAGCTAGCATATGTCTGCAAAATCACGGGCTAGAGAGCATGGGGATAGCAGCCTTCATTTCAAACAGTGCCCAAGCAGTAACTCTTGCCCACAGCTCTATTGCCACCACCCCCTCTCAGAGATGGAGAAGACAGGTCCACTTTGCTCTTTCACCAGAAAGAATTCAAACCAACATGTCCCATCTCCAGCAAAAGAACAATCTGGTGGGCAATCAGAATATACAAGAGTGAACCAAGCAGACATTAAGGGGGACATCTAAATTCCTATCCCTGACCTGCAGCCTGACCATGTACTTTGACCAATGGCTATTTAATGAAGTGTTCAGCTTTATGATCATGATTTGTATTTTATGAGTAATTTGAGGTAAACTTATCTCTACCTAGGTTTCCCAGCCAAATCACATTTTCATATGGAAACAGTGAAAGAGTGGATGCAGCTTTGGTGCTGCTGTGCCTTTTTGAGTGCTTTTGACAGAAAGTTTGATGGCTCAAAGGTTTTTGTTACTGACACAGCTAAGCGTGCTCCAATCATCCCAGGCTGAGGCTTTGGTACTGTTATCCTGAAGAAGATGCTTACTACTGAAAAGCACACTAAGAGCGAGAAGTGAAAACAACAATTGAAAAATAGCCTACAGCAAAATTAGTTACCTGTGGATTCAGTGCTAATGTCTGAGGGTTATACATGCTGTTCAGTATTTTATCTGCAGTCACACCAGATATATGAATTCCCAAGAAAATGTCTCTGTTTGTCATGAAATGCCTGATACTTCATGTTTAGGCAGAAAGAAAGGCAAATAAATTTAGAAAAACATTCTATTCCTCACTTAGCCCTTTGTGGTAAATGAAACAAAACTCCAAGTACATTGAGAAGGGAAGCTCCTCAGTGCATGCACATGATCTGGCTCAGCTTTGGATTCAAAGGCAAGCATATTGCTGGTGCACAGCATGGCGTGCATGGGAACGGGCCACTCGCTGGCAAGCCTTCCTCCTTTGTTCTGGCACTCTCTAGCTCAAAGAAAATTCAGAGGACTCAGAATACAATATTGAAAAATAAGCAAAGAACTTTAATTACATACTCATCACTGTACTTCTTAAATGTCAAAGAGACACTGTCAAATTCAAAACACATTTGAAAACACAATTTTGTTATTGATATTCTTTGTTTTAAAAGCCAGCAAAAAATTTAAGATGTATTTACTTCCCTCTGTCAATAGCATTTATTCATTGTTAAGGATTTATGTACTTAATTTATTGTGAACAGCAAAACAAGTTGGTTCTCCTTTCCTCCTCTCTTTCTACTCTTTTGTGTTTACTGGAAGTAAACAGCATAAAGACTTTTCATTTGTAAATCCTTTATGGTTATAATCTTTAAAATTTCTTCAAGGAAAAACGTGTCTGTTTATGTTGAGCTCTCTGTCTATACTGCTACACACAGAGAAACACAGAGATACAGAAAATGTATTTTGAACTTTCATGACCTGATGGCCACACGAGTTTCCACGTACCAGAGGGCTCTGATCTTCAGCAGAGACGAGGTTCTACAGCAAAGCAAAGAGGAAAAACAAATGCCAACATTAACTTCAGCAATTTATCTGAGTAGATGATAAACAATTGAGGCAAAGTAGATAATAAAATCTTTCTACAGTTATTAAAGTCTTTACTAACCAAAGCCACTCAAACAAAAACACTTCTCAACTTAAATTCAAGCACTAGCAGCTGATCTTACCCATGATGCAGCACATGTGCTGATTAAACATCAGAAAAACAGAGAAATCCTTCCTCATTCATGTTGCTTACAGATGATTATAGCAAAAAATCTGTTCCCAATCTAGTTCCAGTCAAAATGAAGGAGAGTTCTTTTGATTTGATGACACTGAGAGATATTAAGTGATCTAAGTTGGGCAATTTCATCTTCCAAAGACAGAACCATCACAAGTTTGGCAGTTCGATACAGTGATGGCTTAAAATGAGGCCCTGGATCAATTAGTTTTGGAACCGATTTTTTCTTGACCTCTCCCAGCTCCCTCACCTCTGCCTACCAACCTTGAACTTGGTATTCAGTGAAACAGTTTCTTGACAGGGCAGGCTGTTCCTGGCTCCGCAGCCATGAGGAATGTACACATGAGGATGTTTCTTAACTCTGTTTATTAAAGATTCCACAAGCTTGCCCCAGGCAGGAGATTCTGTAATTTTGCTGACGAACAGTGCATGACACCCTGCTATCCTCCATTGTTGGCTGCAAATCTGACCCAGCATCATCAGAGTGTTCAGGTGAACTTCATCAGTCATAGTCATCTTATCAGCTAGGCACAGACTCTCATAATGGTTTGATAAATATTCTGGCATCCCAGAATCACTATGAAGAGATTCAAATCATGCCCAGTACTTACTGCTCCTATTACTACAGAGTTATTGCCAATGACTCTTCCACTTATCTCTGTAACCAGAGACATTGAATAGTTCTTTTTATGTCTCCACTCCTGGTCACCGAAAGCAGAATTCGTAGAGAACTGTCCACCACCTGGACGGGAAAGCACATCACCCACGTGAAATTTGAAGAACAGATTTAGTCTGTGTGAGAAATGCATTCCCACAATCCCATCCCTAGCTTGCTAATGTAAATGTGTACTGCACCTGATTTTGCCTTTCACACATAGAAACACCATATGTCCAAATATCTCACATGGCCGTTCTGTGCTTGGCATGGGCCTCAAAGCAGACATGGGTGAAATAATTTATTTTGTTATTTTTACGCTCCCTGCATCCCAAGCTAACAAAATATGTATGATAGACATTTTGGCTTCAGTTAGAGGAATACGATGGCTGTCCTAGTGATTTTCAACCTTTCTCATGCTAAGCCTTCATCTTTAATCCTCCTCCCATCTAGCTGGGCTCTAGCTAAGATGTTCTTACCAAGATAAACTAGTCATGATGCCTGTTTGAGACTCAGTGCCCTAATACCAAATGAGGGAGAAGATTGAGGTTAAAAAACAAAGCAGACTTTACCACCGTTTGGGGATATTCAAATGAAATCCTTTTAGATGAAATCTTGGCACCACTGACAAAAGAGTAAAACTCATCAGTATAGAAAGGGTTTACATGTAACCTATAGTGCTGTCTAGATTGTTCCCATTTTTTTCTGAGATGATCAGGGCAGTTAAGATGTGTGGTCTTCAAAGTATTTTTTTTCCTTTTTTCAAAATCGGTGACATCCAGCTCAGAAGGACGGAGCACCATGTAGTAAAAAAGGCAAAGACAAAACAGTCTTCGTGGTCTGCCCTGATGCGGAAACGAGGGCATGGATTGAAGGAATGAGAAAAGGGTGGAGCTGAACTGTGGTGTGGGAGAGAAAAAGAAAAAGTGAGATGAACCAAGATAGCAATTAAAGGAAAAACTGAGTCAGGAAAGAGAAAAACGAAGTTCAGAAAGATGGGAATGAGTCAAGAGAAGAAGGAACATACAAAATTGAAGCAAAAGACGTATCAAATGTAGATGAAGAAATAAGGCTTAAATTGTAGCCTTTTTCAATTTTATTTTAGACTAGTATGATAAACCATGTACCTCTCAGCATATGACATCATGTGGCCACATGCCATGTGAAAATGACTGACAGGTTAATCAACTGACATTTCATGAAACAGACACATAGAACAAAATCATATTTAAGCTGACAGGATAATTACTTTCACCATCCCTCATATAGGCCCCCTCAGGCAGGAACCTGACTCCTAGACCAAAAGATAGGAAGAACTATCACCACATACAGAAGTATTTTCTCCCTTGTTACATTCTGAGGCATTTCTTCTATTCTTTGAGTCAGAAAACCATGAGAACAGAATGTATCCTATGATCAACATGTAGCCAAGATGAGTATTTCCAACACCAGAGAATCATTTAATGACATCTGCAATCAAGATGTCTTGAGAGGAGAGGTGGGGTTTTTTTTTAAAATCTGCACCCTCTGCAATCCTTGCAGTTGATACAGAGAGCTGTTTATATTACACAGGAGTTTCACTTAAAAATGCAAACAGGCACTGGTATAACCAACCCTTCCCTCGCTTCCAAGGCTTCCTGTTGTGATGGGACCCAGTTGTGAGAGACAAGAAAAATTGCAACTACCCTGTGGGAAACTCCTCTAAATTGCAACTACTTGGTGCTTTTCAGATCCAGACCCAGTGTGAACACTGATAACCATCATTCAGTGATTTGAGGTGATAACAATTGATATGCCAAGTTCAATTTGAGTTCTGGTTGCATCTTTCACTTTCACCAGAGTTAAGACCTGCCTTTGATTATAACTAGCTAGCAAGGGAAGTGATGCATTATTATAAAGCTCATAAAAGGAAAAAAATACTACAGTTTCTGTGCACAAATAAGCTATCTGAAGTTTTTTCCAAATTTAATTTGTGATGCAGAATGTGCATTTGCCTTCAGAAAAGTGACGTTAAAGAGATACCAACTTCAATCTACTTGTGTTCAAGTACCTACCTTACTGTTGATTTTACTTCAAATACTCAGACAGGTGACGTCTTCCAACTATGAAATATCCCATATGTATTTGTTGTTTTTACTTTGTCCAAGGCTTAAGTCAAAGTGACTGAGCATAGATATGATAGACACTGAGACTGCCCATATGTTCCAACTACAGCAGTCTTGTGGACGGTCTGTCAAGCTTACATGGAGTATGTGCTAGATAAGGAAATACATGCATTTTTCCACCCTTTTCTATAGCAAAGAACCACTACCAAGTTGGTTCCTCTCTCCCACCAGCTACTTCCTGTGCCTTGTGCAGATGGGAATACCTCATGCCCTCGCACCCTGCCAACTTCTCCCACACACTCCGGCCCTCCCAGCTCTACCTGCACTTCTCAAGAGATCCTCATCTGATTCTCCCGGGACTCGTGCCACAGTGGCTTGACTTGAGATGCAGACAGACAAGGAAGTCTTGTCTCAGTGAAGAACACCATCACCACCAGAACAAGTCAGTCAGGCTCTGGGATAGACAAAACTCAGTTGTTTTTCCTTACTTTCCAGCTCTCTCCAGAAATTCCTTCTGAGTAATGAAACAGAGAAAAACAGCCTTGATATGACTGCTTGTCCTATTAGACACTACAGAACTGCAGAATAGTAGATTCTTCTTTGGTGCTAAACTTAGATGCAGGTGATGAGAAAGGACACCAAAGAAAGGCGGAGAGGGGCTCAAAGGCAAATTACAAACCACAGCAGGATATTTTCTCCACATAAGTGTTCTCAACCTCAGAGTGATCAGCCAGGACTTTGAAGAGATGCATCACCAGTCAACACGTCATGGCAAAATCTGACAGTACAGAGTGTTCAGCTGTTTATTCAGAGAATACACTTGAATAATGAGTACATTCAAAAAACCATGCTGCTTCTGCAGTCATGGAAAAAAGAGCAAAAGGCTAATTTTGCCAAATAAATTATGTGTTGCAAATTATTCTTTTTTCCTCGAGCCCTGTGTGTCCCAGGAGTAAAGAGCTAGCAAAGAAACTCTTTACCCAAGCAAGCGGTAACTTGGTAAACAGGATTTCCAGCTCAGAATTCAAATGAGGACAAGCAGAAGCATCTTGTTTCCAAAGTGTATAAATACAGGCAGTAGGGACTCCTTCAGAAAAAAATGTATAGAGGACACATAGGACACAACACAAATCCTTCGTTTCATCAGAGAAGAAGGTATTTTCAATAATTATGAATTAGTTATAATTGTATGTACATTTACTGGGATAGAGAACATTTTATCCACTTTTGCTGGCTTCAGCTCCAGGTATCCATCCAGGATCCAGGTGTAACATTGCTGAAATTCCCTGGCCTTTGAGTGAAGGCCTGAAAGTTGCACTCTCTTTCCTTCTCCATAAAAACACCTACAATGAGCCTTTTGTGGGGACTTGTGCTCTTTTCCTGTTCAAAACTTTGTTGCTATGTGAGTTTCTTGGTTTTGACACCTCAAATTTCCTACACTGCCAGTAAGTGGAATTTACCAATTTGTGGTCCGAGAGGTAGCAGCTGTGAGAGCTCCTAGAGATAGTCAAAGTCTTCTGAATGCAGCAAATAACTGTTTACCAAGGGATCTACTTCTTAGATAGTTTTTCACTGAACATCATATTCCTTCTAGACTCTCAGTCTCTTTCTATATCTTTTCTTCACGAGTAAATTGCACCTTCTAGTTTCTGTATAGACAAGGTCAAGAATACCTGTACTCTCAGCGTCTTTCCCTACTACTTAGCTTTGCTTGCTCCTTTCCTTTCCTACCATTTCCTACCCAGATCAAATGCAGAAGGAGAAAGCCACTGACAAAAATTACCGGTTTGTTCTTTGCCTTGCACAACTCTTTGTAGTCTGGGGCCGTGCCCGGACCTGCTGACAGATACCTCACAGCAGAGCATGCATGAATAGCCAGGGTAGCTCTCACAGTTGTGATGCCTCCAGCTCTGGTTTGATGAGATGGTCTAGGTCACTCATACAGTCCTGGAAAATGCAGCTTCCAATGCCTCTTCAGAGACAGATCAACATACTCTGCTTGTCTCCCTTTTGGCCTGTGAAGACATCCTTCACAATTTTAATGACCCTGACCAAATCTGTAGGCTCAAACACTATGTACAACACCCCACCATTCACCTTCTGCTCCTCCTTCACAGCTAAATATGATAAAATAAGGTGCTTGAGGTTTGACTCCAATGAGAGCTATTGGTCACTGAGCTTTCAAAGGTTACCCGTATTTCATAAGTGTTTCTGCTTAGGAGACTACTTCAAGGTTTGGAGTTATTTTTTTATCCCAGTCTTACAGATTGTGGTCTATATATGCTGATGTCAAAGCATTTTTCCTGAATAAACGCTTACAGAAATTAGATTGGTTCCTTATGCTAAAGGACATCCAGTATCCTCTAGCCCATTTCATTGTATTTCACCATTTGTCTACAACTGTGGTTCTCATTTATATAATCTTCCTGTGTGGCCTCTCCTATGGTTCCTTGCATGGCTGTTACCATATGCCTGCCGAGTCGGGCTCTACTGAACGGATGATGCTAATGGAGCTGAGCACTTTCTGTCATCCAGTGGTACATCGACTCTGAAAATGAAAATATGGATTGTTTAGGGAAAAAAAAGAAAGATCTGATTGATTATTTTTAGTTTACTCTTCTGCTGCAATGGGTGAAGCAGCTTGCAAAAGGCATGATCACTGCTGAGCAAGAACAATGAAGAAGTATTATTTGTGTGAAGACTTCCCCACAAACTCTAATTTTGACGCCAGCTTAAAATGTTCCCAGTCACTGATGCGTGGAAAATGTTCAGGATACAGTAGACAGTTCTAAAAACACCAGAACCAATCACCTGGGAAACAAGAAAAACAGAAAGTCAAGTCAAAAAGTATTTCGGCTATTAAACAAACACCACCCACCTGTAGGGAAGTGGCTAGCAGCCTGAAGCAATATGTGTAAATCCTTTTTAGGAGTTCCAATATATATTTTTTTTAAGTGTAAGAGAGAGAGTTGGTTCCTCTCATATTCTCTGTGTGATACTTAAAATCTGCTGTGAAATGGTAAAACTACCACTCCTACCTCACATTTCTCAATATCATTTTTAAGTTGACATTGAAATGACTGTGTTTGTGAATTAAGTTGGGTAGAAACAAGAATTAATCTAACTTGATAGAAGAACTCTAGGCTCAAAATTTGGAACAAATAGGAAGTATGCTTCTCATACTTTACCCTCGGTCCCAGGGGATGTGAAGCCCTGCTAAAATAATCAGCAACAGGTATTACAGTTGTGCAAATCCAAACCTAAGTCTGGGGATAACATTGGAAGGCTAGGGCTGAGCTCTTTCAAATGGTACCTACAGTCAGTTACCTCTCTATCAAGTCTGCTCTTTTCTTAGGTTGGTTCAGGAAATAGTTTCCCTTCAAGTAATGTTATACATTTTCATTTTTTCAAAAATTCAGATTGCATACAGAACAGGTTCAGAGAGAGGAGTCCCTAGTGTGAATGTCTAAGTCTGCCTGATGCAAAACTTCATGCAGCATTAAAGTATCTGGATGATGTTCAATACAAACAATCAGCAAAAAAGAAGAGATGAAACTGGTAGTCAAGGCTTCCCATTGGGCAGTGAAAAAAAAAAGGGGATCACTCCACCACACTT
>WEIS01077556.1:0-16757 GCA_013389965.1 Todus mexicanus | reverse complement strand
ATCAGGGGTGGAGCAATGTCACAGCTAACCTTGGTATTTTTAAATTCTAGGACCACCTTAACGATCGACTCTTATCTTCTTCATACCTGTTTGCACGAACCTGTATAGCTTTCTAAAAGAACAGATAATATATGGACCTGCTTATCGTTAAGATCTTCTTAAGCTGAAGTGACCACACCACATCATGGAAAAACGATCCCCCAGAGCCTCAAATGTTGGCAATTTCCAGGAATTTTAGGTTTACTCATTAAAATAAAAAGCTTTGAAAAGGCAGATACTAAACTTACCTGACTGAGTCATAGATAAGGATTCATCAGACCAGTTATGAGACATCTGGTGAGACTTCACAGATGAACGCAGCTGTCCTCCAGTTCTATGGCTGCTTTTGCTGGAATCTTGCTTCGATACAGATATGCTACTTTTGGGAGGAGACTATGGGAGGAGAAAAGGACAAATAAGTAACTGTTTGTAAAGCTCAGTTTGAAAGAAGGAGATCATTGTCCTCAGGAGCTAGTTAAAAGGAAATAACAGGATGACTAGAGAACATCTCATAAGCAGGGAAACCTACCCAGCTATCTGAAGAAGATTTTAACCTTAGTTTGCTAGGCAATATAACAAAAATACCAAGGGCGGCAATAGCTGACTGCTTACTTTGAGCTTAGATTTCAGGAAACCTGCTTAGACTACTCTACTGCCACCGAAGCAAGCTGACATGGTTCTGACTCACAAGCGTTCAATATAGTTTATGGAATCTTCTTTGGCAACAACCACAGCAATAGGAACTCGTAGTAAATACATCTGTGGAGTCGAGAGGACCATTTAATGTAAAGGGTGTAAAGAAATTCCAACTCAAAGAACAGAGCACCGTTGCTCTGAGGCCAGGCAAAACGCCTTAAGTGCAAATATTCTTCCAAAATGGTGCTCATTGATTTAACATTGTACCACAAAACTTTCATGCATCTTGAATGTAACCTCTGGCACGTGAGACACTTTACCTCACTAGCTTCTCAGCAATCTTTCCAAGAAAGTATTGGTAGTGAGACAAGCAGTTCTTTTAGCCCACAGACATGCCATTTTCTGTCTCAGTGCGCAAAGGGCAAAGTTCTAAGGATGAAACTTGCATCAACCAAGCAGAAATAATAATTAGAACAGAAAAATGATGCAGAATTAGCTGGCACGCAGACAGAATCTGAAACCCAAAGGATTGTGTGTGACATTCCAGCTCTGCTTCCCCATCCTATAGGTATACTTTGGGATACATTACTTGCAAATAACGCAAAGCAGAAAAACAGAGCATAGTTTCCACGGCCTCAAAGAATTTATACAATGGTAACAAGCTAGCCTACAGCTAATTCACACTGGTAAACTGGGTCAGTGTTCCGCCACTTCATACTGCATACCTAGGTGACATACGCAAAACATTTTGCAAGACTACCCACAAGTTAGAAAATATCTGAACGCTGTGCTGAAGCAGTTTTTCCTCGAGACTTCAAAGAAATTATCTGATCACGATGTTGATTCACAGTAATGCAAAATGGTTTTGCCGACACAGAGAACAGTTTCATCTCTGCTTTGACGGCTGGCATGGCTGTACCTACTGCTTCTCTGATGGCCTTTTACAAGTGTAAGAATATATACATAGAACATAAAAAGCTTGCTTACGAGTTTGCCAGGCGAGGTAGAGGACTTGAACTCTTCAGAATAAACCATTTCTTCATTAGCTGTACTCTGATCTGGGCTTTCTGGCTGGGCATGGCCCACCGTCTCTGATGGGACAGACTCAGGAGGTAGACTGCCAAGGTCTTCTGGGATAGAGCTTTCACTGTTCAGATGAGAGCAAGAAGGCACTGGAGACTCTTCTTCACTGGCCATTTCTGAGAGAATAATAGTGAGAGGAAAAAAAAGCAAAGCAGCTAAGAACCTCCACAACTTACATGCCTTCAGAGATACCATTGCCTGCATATAAAGTAGTAACTGCTACTGATACATGTCAAATCGATAAGTGTTATTTCACTCACCGAGACACCAAGGGTGGAATTTTTATCAAGAACAAGTGTGTTTACCAGAGGACTATGATTTAAGACCTCCAAACGTTTTTAGTGATTGCTGAATATCCAAAATAAAGAGGTTTTCAGGATATTCTAACATTTTCCAGACAACACACTCAAAAAAGATTATTAGAGAAACCTGTCCTTCCAGTTGACCATACACCAGCAAGAGTCACTATTAGTCTGAAGAAGTCACAGAGGAGCATATAATCTGCAAGCCAGATCTTGAATTTAGAATTGGTTGCTTCCTTGACAGTAGCTGCAGAAAACATTTTAATGTTATGATTTCATCATGAGTCTCTCAACTGGCAACAAGTGAAATAATAAGTTAGGTTTGTCAATATTCCTGTTTACTAAATTCCGCAGGAGTCACGGCATTACTGAGGCAGCTGTGGGGAACTATTCAAGATTTGAGCAAAGGCTGGGGAGAGGAACCCCTCCTTCTGAAGCAGGGCTGTGCTCCAATGCGTACTGGTAGACACGATTAATAGAAAGCAAGTGGATTTTCTCATCTCTTGATGAGAATTCAGCATTCGGGATGAACTTTTGTTCATTGGAATTTACTGACTCATGCACCTACCATCTTGGAAATGTCTTAATGCCTAAAATCCACATGACTCTCTTCAGTAACAAGTGTTAATAGGGCATAATTCTGAATTCCCTTTGCACATGGACATGCTGCTTGCTTTCAGCAAAGTGTGTGTGTGGGTGCCACAACTGACTGTTTCCAGAACAAGCCCTGAAGTTTCATTATTTTCTTCCACTGCAACCCATTTCTCCATGCTTCATGTTGAAAGTATGGTCCACTTAAGATAGAACAGTGAAGCTGTAGCTCCGAACGTCCAGGGTCTTATTTTTCCTCACAACAGCATCATTTGTACTAATTACACGTTATCAAACTTTGGCACAGTTGCAGGTTTCAAACAGTTATACTGCATTAACAATAGAGGGAAGAAAAAAAAAAAAAGCTTTTAATTTTCTGAAAACACAGGCGAGGGGAAGGCAGCCCCTGCTAAGAGGCATCCTCCCCAACAGTGCTAACAGAAGAGACACTCAAACAGGACTAGAGGGGAAAGTGGTTTGAACGGTGTAAGTTCAGAAGACAATCATCAAAAAAATCACATAGCACTTTGGCTTTGAAAGGCAGAAGTATAGTTTAAATTGTATGTAGAAATGTCTGATGGGCTTATACTGCAGTGTTCACTTGAGAAGATACACAGTAAAGGATGAATACACATTTAACTGAGGGGTAAAATAGGGCTAAAAAGAACAAGGCAACAGAAAGCACTAGAAAGTGGGGAAATAGAGACTCTAAGAGTGTCCAGAAAAGAAGAGTTGCCATCAAAACATCAATACAAGGAAGAAAGTGGAAACCTATGCAATTGTTGTGTCAAATTATGCTTTACCCTTGTCACGTGCATCACGTCCCCCCGTCCTCTTGCTGTTACCTTTGGGCTCGGTTCTCTGATCTCCCAGGTCTTTCTTGGCTATTTTGGGTTTGAGCAGCTCTTTGTCCCAGGCAGCCAGAGCCTGCTTTTCAATCCGCCGTATTTCTGCTTCCTCTGCATCCAGGCGGCGTTTCCATTCCAACAGTTCTTCAGCGTGTTGTCGACGCTGCATCAGCTTCTGCTCTCGCTTAGTTAGGAATCTGACAGATAGAGCAGAAAACAATGGGAAAACAGCCAGGCACACTCCAAGGTCCCGATACCCAGATGGTTCTACTGCCACAATTCCCAGAATTAGAACAACTGAAATTGTTTTCTAGGATAATATCCACACTAATTACTAGCTCCCAGACTTCTGATGTGCTGCTCAAAAAACCTGCAGGTACACAAGAGTATTTTTCTTTGCAGTAAGCAAAGTCTATGACATACCGCAAACGTGCTGCTTACAGCTTAAAGGTCTTCAAAATGATTAAAAAGTTCTAATTCTTCACTCTAAAATGAGCAGTCTAAGTACCCAGTTTCAGGACATGAAATTACCTGTGGTATTAAACTGGAACCCTCAAGAAAGCAGTGATGGTTTGAAAAATGAACCTTTCTTTTTGCCAATACCAATGATAGAAAAATTGTAACCCCAATTGCCCCGCAGCTCTTTCCAAATACATAGTTATCACAGGAGGTGATTCTGTATTAATAGTTCCAAATTACTGGAGCTTTTATCCTTCTCCCTTTATGCATCACCTCTACGGATCGCCACACTTGGAATGGTAATTTTGAGCTGACGGCATCAGAAGAAAAAGGATGCACGCCTGCTTTTCCCAGTAACTAACATATCTGGCTGCTAGTTTAAAAAGACAAAAAAAATGAAGCTCATGCTGAAAATTGGCAGATATTTTCGTTTTGACCAAGGCTTCTTTGGTCATCCACAAAGCCTCAGAAATGAGAATTCTTACAGGACTTCATAGGCATGAAGAGGCTTGCGTGTGTGCACTGATTCTCTTCACCAGCTCTTGAATAACAGTATCTCTGGTCTTTTTTTCTGAACACTGAGCATGAACCAAGAGCATGGTATTTAACACTTCAGGTAGTAAATGGAAACAAGTTTGACATCAACTGCATGCCCTTCCTCTGACACATCAAGTCTAAAGAAGGGTGTGAATCAATCCATGCACCTCATGCACTGAAATTTTTAAGATCTCAGAGAATCACTCTGTAGAAAATACAGCTTGCCAGCTAGAGTGAGAGTTTGCCACTGGTACAAAGGAGCGATGCCTGAAAAGGCAGCTTGCAAAGATGTGTGATATTTTGCCTAGCAAATGCCTTTATAATTCGTCTGTTTCAAGCCATCCCAAACACTTAACCATCAAAGTTTCTCAGCTGCAAAACAGATAAAAATTTCATTTGTGCTTTTTAATCTCTCATGTTTCAAAAAACCCCTTTTATTTACAGTCGCTGGAACAACCAACTGGTTAATCTGCAGGTCTTGTCTGCTAAGGGACATTTCTTGTTTGCTCACTCAGCATTCCTCCTGATCCCGGGAAAGGTGAGCTGGCAGTTGATCAGAAAGGTTAAGATTCAGATAAGTCCTTCTCTAACACAGATTCAGATAAAGTGGACAAGTTACGATGTGAAGATCAAAGTTTTAAAAGCCAGCCAGGCATGCCCACAATCTTATTTCCTATGGTCAAAACAAGAGCAGGTGAAAAACAGAAGCACCTCAGAGCCTCTGGAATGCCTGCCACCTTCAAGCCGACAGATGCCACAGTTTTGTGCATCAACATCACCTACTCTTAGGCAGAACTGACAGATTAATATCACTAAGAAACTAGACTACCAACGGTAATTGCATCACAAACATGACATGGACAGTAACGCTTTTGTTGTGTCTTTCACCAGCACTATGAGATCTATCACCTCTTACTTTCACATACACATCAGTTCTCATTAGTCTGGCAGATCATGTATTTGGAACTTGGAGCAGAGATTGTTATTACAATGACCTCATTGCAAAAGGTAACTTTTTCTTCTTCCTTCACCCGTTGTTTAATCTCATTGGTACGTCTGGATCTTCTCAGTTTACCAGATCTTGAGGGAGGCAAGTCCAGTTGAAATAGAATGCAAGAGAAAGGTTGAAATAAATGGATGCAAAAGAACAGGATTCCTTAAAAGCAGATGTCAAATGAATTAACCATGAATAGGAGAAGAATTAACTAAATGAGCAGGAAACCAATGATCACACAAAGACTTCTCTATAAGAAAGGTAAGGCGAGAGAAGTGATGGGAGAGAAAAGCGCCTTCCAACATTCAGCGTACAGGAAGAGGAGGATTAAAGAAGCACGGCCAAAGATGTGGATCCTTTTATAATGCTGGGGTTTAAAAGTTTAGAGCCACAAGGCAGCATACACGCTGCCTTAATGTTTACTACAGTCTAGAGGGTTCCAGTTGCAACACCAAGGGTACACATCGATCCTCAAAAGCAGGGGAGCCTTCAAAAAAAGAACACCAACCCAAAGCCAAACCACATAAGACATCTACGAGGCTGGAAATCCGAGGAAGCAGCAGCCCTCAGATTACACCAGCAGGATTCCAAAGTCTAACTATTCCCCTGGTGCTAACTTTACACACTTTATCCTTGTGTTCCAAACATTAACCTGGAAGCATTAACCTGCTGGTCTAACCTGTACTTGTACATTGATATCCAAGGTACTGACTTTAAGCGCAAACTAGACAGTTTCAGTAGCTGTTCTGAAGTAGTGACCAGACAGTGAGAGCAAAGTGAACTGTCTGCCTGCCACTCCCAATACAGGAGTAAGAGATTAGAATCATAGACTGGTCTGTGTTGGAAGGGACTATAAAGATCATATAGTCCAACCCCTCTGCAGTGAGCAGGGACATCTGCAACTAGAGCAGGTTGCTCAAAACCCAATCCAACCCAGGGATGAGGCATCCACAACTTCTTTGGGCAACCTGGGCCAGTGTCTCATCACCCTCACTGTGAAAATTTTCTCTTATATTTAATCTAGATCTACCCTCTCTTAGTCTAAAATAGTTACCCCTTGTCCAATCACTACAGGTCCTGGTATAAAGCCTCACTCAATTTTTCTTATTAGCCCACTTCATATATTGAAAAGCCACGAGAAGGTCTCCCCAGAGCATTCTCCAGGCTGAACACCCCCACCTCTCTCAGTCTGGCTTCCCAGAAGAGGGGTTCCAGCCCTCCCAGCATTGCTGGGGCCTCCTCTGTCCCCGCTCCACCAGGTCCCTGTCTCTGCTGGGCTGAGGCCTCCAGAGTTGGTCACAATACTCCAGATGGGTTCTCATGAGAGTGGAGCAGAGGGGCAGAATCATCTCCCTCAACCTGCTGGCCCTGTAACTTTTGATGCGGCCCAGGATATGGCTGAGATCTCTGGGCTGCAAGCGCACGTCGCTATCTCATATCTATTTTTTTGTCCACCAGCACCCCCAAGTCCCTGTCAGCCTCAATTTATACTGGGGATTGCCCCGACCCAGGTCCAGGATCTTGCCCTTGGCCTTGTTAAACTTCACGAGGCTGACGCTTTCCCACTCCTCAAGCCTGTCAAGGTCCCTTTTCAATGGCATCCTGTCCCTCAAGGAAATTAACTGCACCACTCAGCTTGTTGTTGTCCACAAACCTGCTAAGGATGCACCCAATCCCACTGTCTGTCATTAACAAAGATCTGCAAACAGTGAGGAAAGGGTCAAAAACGTTCACTGATGAAGAACCTCTTGACTTTCTAGGGCCGAACAGAGCATGCTCTATCAAAGAGTCTATCACTTGAGAAAGATAACAGTTACCTGACCAATTGGTTGTAGATATACAGCTGGAATTTGGGGTGGAGGTTGGGAAAACAGACACTGAGAGAAGCCCAGTGGTGAGACGTAAAGACAGAGAAGAAGTAGTGAACAGGAGAGCAGTGTCTACAAAATAAGGAGGAAGAGTTTAAAACTACGATAGCAAAAAAAGGCAGAAAGAACGAGAAAAAGGATAGCATCTAGCAAAGAACTTTAAAATTAATTGCATTTAACATTGTATAGTTATTACCCAACATCCGAAGTAGAAAAACTATACACTGTTATGCAGAAGGTAACACATACACTTCTAACACTTCATTTGCTGCTAATTAAAAGCAAGCTACTGCCACACTGCTGTGTTTTTCTGCAAATTTTGGACGGAGTTTTATTACTTTGATGCAGACTTCCACATGCACTGGTTAACATAGCTCAACCTCATGGTTTTAGCTCAAGCTCATTTTTATTCTACTTGTCAACAGGGTGGATTAGTAGCATTCAATAACATGCTGGTTTTGAGTTATGAACAACCTTCCTCCTCTGAAACTTTAACCACATCTTCATTCACCTGGCAAAACCTCAGTAAAATTACTCCTCCAAAGGTAAGCGCCAGTGAAAGGGGATAAAAAAACCCCACCAACCCAAGATATTAAATAATGTATTACATGAGCAATTCCAGGGAAAGTCTGAGATACACCTGTAATTCAACTTCTAGATGCTATTTTGGATTTTGGTTTGGTTTGGGGTTTTTTTGGCAACAAAGTGCAGACTTGGTCTCTGAATACTCACGTATTGCGTCTTTCATTTGAAGTCCTAAGTGCAGAAAGATAACTGCTACTATTTTTTTTTTTTAAATCATCTATGTAAACTTAAAGCGCTGCTTAAAATAAATTACCATTTTAAGCTAATTCCTAGTGAATTATCATATTTATAGCAAAATACCATGCTCCATCTAGCTCTAGCAACTTTAACGCAAGCTAAGAAGCATATTACGGCAAAGCAAAAGAAAACGAGCGTTGCATCAGTTCTTCTATTGCACAGACTATCATGAAACTTGCATATGCAAGGAAAGCAAGGGAAAAATGGTTAATTCTCTTTGACAGAGCATGCTCCTGTTCACATGCAGGCTACCCGGACTCATCAATTAAAATTAAGACAGAACCAATCCTTCATTCCCCTTTTAGCCGAACAGAAATATTAAAGCTGCCTCATAAGGAAGGAAGCCAAAGGATTTCCGTGTTGCTGTGGAGCACAGCAAATCCAGCACCGCAGCTTGCCCAAGTCCTTCCTCTGCTTCCTTTGTACTTCACTCCTCATTCGGCTTCTTTCCTGTTGCTGTATCTCGAAACCTGAGTGATTCCCTTCCAAGAGTAGCTTCCTATCATTAGACCCCAAACCAAACGTCTTCCTCTGTTACGTTTAATATTATCCTTCTGTGTTTTACAAATAAGGACATAAAACCCCCTAATACCAAGTCAGCACTAGTTTTCAAAGGATAAGCTCTGCTATCTCTATCAAAACACTTGCAGCAAAAGGTGGGCAGAAGCTGTGCAATTAGGAAGATCGAGTTCTAGAGAATCATTTCTGTTTATGCAAACTACCGCTTCCTTCGAGCGTACACAGCAATCCAAGACAAAACCACGAAACCAAAAATACATGACCGCATATGTCACATCACGCACGGTTTCCACTTGTTCTGCCTAAGTCACTTTCTCAGCTCAAACCCCGCTATACGCCTTTGGAAAAGTATTCTCCAGGTGAGCAATATTTTGGACCGAGGATTAAAATCTATTTGAGAGTAGAACATACTTTTGTATCTACTGCTATCCCTTGTAACAGTAAGGACAATAATTCAATCATATGTAACTCTTTTCTGCAATTGTAAAGGTTACTTAGAAATGAAGGTACTTTGAAAAAAATTTCCAAAATAATATTGACAAAATCACTATCTGATAAAAGAAGTGGCAAAGGAAGTCTTGAATATAAAGTGTATTTGTCATCTCTTACAGTATTAATACTCTAAGAATACTGTATCTCCAAATTCCTACACCTTAGCTTGGTTTTGTTTCACCATTCAAAATTTTCAGGTGAGAAAAAATAAGATAAAGACCCTCTTTTTAACATCAACAACAAAAAAATACGATCAGAAGAAAAATCTTGTTTCCTTGAAACCCCAGAAGTTAACAGGGCCTACAGAGCAGATTGTTTTCGAGTCCCCATTTTAAGCCATTTACCAACCTCAAAACACACTTCGAGAAAGCATTTGCTGCTGTTAACGATGGCGTGGTTTTCCCATGCCTTGGAATGTCAAGAGTTTAGTTTAGGAAACATGACACTTGAGAAGCTTGAAATCATTTAGGATTTTGGCTGTTTGGTTTACCAGCTCCTTCTAGAAGAGTCTAAATAAACCAGCAATCAATCCGGACTAGAACATGAGGACCGTGTAACTAAACACGGTTTCATTTTTTCCTACTTACACCAAATCCTCACTTACTACTACTGGTTTTTATCTTCATCATATACAAATATGCACAAGTGTGGGAAAGATGCTTCTCAAATGATTACAAGCAAACAGGGTGCTGCGGAGTCACCGACAGCTCACCTGTACGAATGACAGCGCTTGGTTTTGAAGTTTATCCAGCTGTGTTAGGAGTCTCGACAGAAAAAAAAGCATTAAAAAGGTGGTGTGGACTAAAATAGAGTGACCTACCCTGGTTATAAGTTTAAGCCAAGACTATTTCTTGCAGTAATTGGCAGAGGCCAAACTTTTAATGGATTAGTTGCCAATAAAAACGTCAGGCTTCAAACTAATCAGCACATGCTGGTAAGGCATTTGAGGGGTTTAGTGCAAAGTAATTCCTACACTGAAAAATGCAGAAACAATTGTTTATTCAAAAAAATATAACAGGTGAAATCAAGAGATTCAGTCTTAGGTTTCAGACCCAGGAAGGGCACATATACTTCATTATCTCCTCTGAAGACTAAGAACTGTTTTCAAGTTTTTTCCAAGCTGTGGACCACATAGGAGGGAAAAAAAGAAGGTCTTAATAATGGTCTGTCTTCTCAGTCAGACTCCTACCACCTCCATTAATTAAGAAAATACTTAGAGAATTCATCCCTAGCTGATTTCAATGGGACAATAATTGAAATTTGGCAGTTGGATAATAAGGTGGAAATCACACGGCTGACAAGCTCGATGACTTTCTGCGATCTCAAACTCCCGGTCACTAGGTTTTGCATAAGACTATTGCTATTTCCAGCTTACACTTCAAGTCAAGATAAAAATTGGTACTGTAATTCCAGAGTCTCACTCCTTACATTTTTTCCCTTTAACATAAAAAGGGGAGATACAAAATACAGGCACCATTTGGACCATTTGACTTCAGGTGTCTTCTTGCAAGAGGAACTCTGACAAGACGTACCATCAAGTTTGGAGCCCGTCCAAACTCCTTGTACGTACAAACATCAAAATCTCTTAAGCTGATGTGCTTTACCAACTCTACCAAGTACAAGGAATATCAAAAACCAACCTTCTACAACAAAACCTTGGCCACAATGTCTTAATCTCAGTATTCATGTAAAAATCGTAGCCTTAAACATTCTAAGCTTGATGTAGTCCTGCTCCAAATCAGCTCAAAGTGTATGTGATATCAATAGTGTAGACACTGCCCAAACTAACTCACTATTAAAATAGCAAACTTCTGTATGAGGAAAAAAGAAATTAGTTACTTTTCATCCATTCTGCTCCGCATTTTTTTAAGTTTCTGCATAATGCTACTAGTCTCGCTGCTGGAGATGGAGATGGGGGAAGGGCTGCGTGTTTCTCCATCAGTTGGAAGTGGGCTAGAACCATTGCTCTGCTTGATGTCATCCTCACTGTGAAGTTCCTGCAATTAAGTGTTAAGACAAAGAAAGCAACATTAAAAGTAAGGAAGTTATTCTATAATCCTTTTAAGAATGGCGTTAATTTAGCTTGCTTCTCCCCAGACTGCTTCAAATACTATGTCAGGTAAGCCTGTCCACCTGCAGCTTTAACTCACTTTCCAACTTCATTTTTATTTGACACAAAGGTTTTTAGTACACTCTTTTTCTCCATAATTTAAGTTCTTCCCTAACTGTATCTAGAACACAAAAAACTAACCAGAATTCAGTTATCCAAACAGGAAACTAGTCCTTTCTGTACTACTATTATTAAACTTGTGTCTCGTAATTTTGTAAGGAGGTAGTTACCAAAATCCTGTCTTGCTATCTCATAAAGCAGATACAAGAAACTTAGTGTAACGACTGGAGCACCTCTGTGGCCAGGCAAGGCTGAGAGCCCTGGGGCTGCTCAGCTGGGGAAGAGCAGCCTGAGAGGGGAGCTGAGCAATGCTGAGCTAGAGCTAAAGGGCCCCCAGAGGGCAAGAGGCTGGGGCCAGACTCTGCTCAGTGGTGCCCAGCACCAGGACAAAGGGCACTGGGCACCAACTGGAACCCAGGAGGTTCCAGCTGAGCAGGAGGAGAAACTCCTTTGGTGTGCGGGTGGGAGAGCCTGGCCCAGGCTGCCCAGAGAGGTCATGGAGTCTCCTCTGAAGAGATTCCAACCCCGCCTGGACACAATCGTGGGCAACCTGCTCTAAGGTGAATCTGCTTTGACACAGGAGGTGGACTCCAGAAGTCCCTTTCAACACCCACCATCCAGTAATTCTGTGATGACACCAACACAAACAAAGCAGCAAGTTTTGGGTTTAGCGTTTAACATTTACTATTTGGGGTCTAACAAATAATCAACATCAGAGCCCGAGAGATCTAAGCATCAAAAACCTGATGTTCCCAAAGTCACTAGTTAAGCTTCAGAATTAAAAATCACTATCTATTGGTCAGTTAAAGCAAACCATTTTATAACATCTACAAATGCATTTCTTTAAATAATACTTTAAAGAAATTAAACATAAAATTACAGAGAAAAAGAGGATGAGACCATTTGAGGCAAACAAAACTTCCACGTGACTTCCAATAGCTGTAAACACTGAAGTCAAATACCAGCTGCACAGCCCAAGTGAGAAGACTCCAGCTTCTGTAGAGAACACTTACCAGCTTGTTCTCTCCTGCAGACTTGAGTTTTTCCTGCAGTTTCATTGTGGTTTGACGGATTCGTTCTATCTCCTCCTGCTGTTTAAGGATCAGTTGTCTCTCCTTCCGAGCAGCCTTGTTAGCCTCTTGAAGCCGCTTAATCTCTGCCTTTTAGGTATAAAAGATCAAGCACGAGAACTGTGACCGAAAGCTCTCAGGAATACATTCTAATGCTGCCACAGTGTCCATGCTACGGGTTTAAAATTACTGAAACTAGATAATGAAGTAACTAGCCTGAACTTCACTGGCAAGGAACAGAAGATCAGGTAATACATCTAGAAAGTCTCAACCAGTGAGATTATCAGTACAGAAGGACCCTTTTAAGGACTATGTTAAATACTACTGCAACACAAATAGAACTTCTTGGTAAGAAATACCTCTAGCTTCCTATCCAAAAACCTGGTATGGACTTTTGTCAATTCTTAGTTTTTACAGTGTCTGAAACATTTAATGGCTAATTAACAGTATAGGGGTTTCCACGGGATTTTCCCAGAGGGCATCCGTTACCTTTTCCTGCTGTAATCTCAGCAGCAGACCACGCTGCCTCTTCCGAATAGGAGGCATCTTGTCATCCTCGCCCTTGTCTCGCAAATGCCTGCAAATAGATTGGAAGCAAGGACTAAATAAGAAAAAATGGAAGACAAACAAGCCTTTCACTCTTCAAAGCAAAGAATTTCCTAACTCGCAGAAGAGTATATGGCTGTACCTAATCACTGGCACGCTCTGTAGTGGAATTATTTTGTAGTTTACTCAAAGACACGCACAGTTAATAGGTCATAGCAGATGAGATCTCACAGAAGCTCTTTGGAGGTCGTGTGCTCACCATTTGAGAAAGATAAAAGGGAAGACACTTGGGTTGCTGCCTTACAATCCTTTATCAAACCCACAATACGGAGAAATTGGAAGAAAATGTCTAATAAACAATGGGACTCTCCTACCCACAATGACCATGCAAACATATTACTGATGGAATCTATCTGCCACTTCTTAGTGGTATCACTAACTTCAAGTAGCATTCCAGGACAAATTCCAGGTCCTTTCTTTCCAAGTGACAAAAATGTTTGTATAGATTCCTGATGTCAGAAGATTAGTTTAACCATTGATACTTCATAAGGGAGAGGTGAAGAGGAAGCAAAATCATACAAACAAATTAAAAGTACAAGAAAATGTTCAGTCAGCAAGAGTGAATGGTCAGAGTTGCCTTACTTCTTCTGGTGTTCCAGCCAAGCTAATTCAGCCTTGGTCTTCTCTTTCAGAGCCTTCTCCCGGAGCCGAAGCAGTGAGGACTGATGAGCTGCTCGCATTTCCTCCTCTTTCATGTATTGTCTTACCATCTCCATGGTAAACTTAGAGAAACTATCTTGCCCCCCTGAGAATGGCATGCTTAACTCCTGGAAGGCAAGACAAATTCGGCATGATTTGGAAATACAGAAATTTCAAAGCTTTTTCATTTACAAAGCGTGTGTGTGCATACAAACAGATCCATACACAAAATCAGATGTAAGAACAGAAGTTGGTCTCTCTCTGAGCTTCATACAGATCAGTTATTTCTGCCTTGGGTTGCGTGACAGTTTTGAGACTCCTCTTGGCTCAGAGGGATGAAGCATCCTCTCATACTCCCCAGCTGTGCGTAGGTATTAAATAATCCTCTGGGCTTTTATAACCCACCTCAAAAAGTCACTCCTTCTCCAAAGCCACAAGAGAACAGTTCGAGACTTGGATGGACTGTTCTATAAGTCAAGTCTTTGTGCTTGTACAACAGTGACGTACAGCGTGACACATACAAGTCTATGTTTTTGAGATGCTCAAAGAGTCACATGGAGGAAAGGAACCCTCCAGTTTGCAAACACAGCTAAGCATGGCTCACTTGAAGCTCACCAGCTTAACCATTTTGGTTCAGTTAACCTACCTTAACTGTGGTTGCTTGACGTACCTTGATGGATGACAGAGCTGTTTTTTCTGGGGAGACTTCCTCATCAGAATCATCACGGTTACCCCGCTTCTTCTCCAAGTTATTTCTGCGATGACTCTCAGAGGGCAGCAAAGATCTAAAAGACTTTTCCTCAATCTCATCCTCTGTCATGGACTCATCAAATTTCAGGGAATATTCTGTTGCAACAGAAGCAGAATCTGAGAAAGAAATTAGGGAAGTGGTTTAATGCTCAGGTATGTACCATGAACACAGTTTTACTCTGTCTCACCTCAGTAAAGCTCAGGGGGCAGGAAAGACAGGGAGATAACTGCTTCAACGTAGAGAAACTGACGTTTAGAAAAGAGTGACCTTGAGTAAGAGGACATCATGAAACACTTATCTAGCTTCAAAATACCTATCAGACTTCCGTATGCAGCTACAAACACATTTCTGGGGCTGCTGTAACATTTGGCGCTCAGCGTGCGTATTCAGCAAGGGAACATCTGGCTACAACTGGCGCAGCACAAGGCAGAACGGCCCACGGACTCCATCACTCTGATGGGCAGAATCTCAAAGGTTCCCATCTCACTTACCTCCTAAGAGGCTAGCGGTTCACCAAGGGCTCCGCTTTTTTCACACATATCGCCTCATTTATTTCAGAAAATAATTCTGAAGTAGCACCTCCCTCTCCCCTTACCGCCTTCAGATCAATCCCATGCAAACAACACATCTAACCTTTTTCGTCTGGCAGTGATAAAATGCTGTCACTTGGCAAGGAGTCATCCACACCAGTATGAGCCTGCTCTTCAACACTGCTGGTTATCTTGTCGCGATGGGAAAGCTTCTTCTCATTGTCCTTAGAAGATGGAACTGAAGGACTCTCTTGGCGGCTGCTGGTACTACTGTATTAGCAAGAGATGTATTTTTTTAAAGAACTATTTTGTGCATTTCAAAATACCAATATTACATTGCTACTGTACAACCTGTGACTAACATCCTAGCAATAATCAACACACCAGAGGTTTGGTTTTGTTTTCAAAATGCAGCTTGGCTACATTAAAATTCCAAGCTTCATCAAGCTGCTGACCGAAAGTAGGACTTGTTATTTTTTATTCTACATTGGAATGTAAGGGGTTTGTAGGTATGCACGCCCTCTACCTAGCAATGAGTACTGATGATAAATCATTGCAAGCATCTCTCCTTGCACTTAAAAGGATGAGTGAGACAGCGATACTGTTTTAAATTAGAAGAATTACAGATGATAAAATCATTCCACTTGGTCAAGATCAGAGAAGGGCTGTAAGAAACTTCATGGGATCTAACTAAATGAGGTAAACAAACTGGAAACAAAAAGCTAAAATCCAGCATTAACCACAGGCAAGATACTGAAAAATAACACCAGAAATGGGTCAAATCTACACCTCAGGCAAGCAGTACTTCAGGCACATCATGTAAACTCTCAAGCCAGTACAAAGCAGCAGCAAAAACAAGGATCCCCAAGAAAATGTCCAGATACACAGAGAAGAGAATATAAAGGCCCTGTACTGTTTTCACAATATACGCTCCAGTCTAGATTCTAGTCTGTTTCAAAAATATGCAGAGGAACATGAGAAGAGCACAAAATTGCAAATATTTATGACAGGGAAAAAAGATTCAGAGAAACAGAGATTTGAAGTGACTTTTAGGTTACAAAGATGATGCAACGGCTATACACAGAGGCCACAGCACAGAATTCAGAATCATCTCAGCCCAACAACTTCTGGAGTTATTTCACCCAAAGTCAAGGCCACATTCAAGTTCTGAACGCCTGCAAGGACAAAGGATTCCACAATCTCCCTACATCCCCATTCCAGTGCTTGACCACTCTCACAGGGAGCACTTTTCCCCCCCCGCCCCCAATAATTTTCCCCTTTCTGGAAAGTCACCATTGTCTTTTATCATTTCACTGTGCACCTCCAAGAAAAGTCTAGCCTCATACTCCCTTCTCTTTTACACCACATACTCCAGCCTCGCAACCGTGTTGGTGGTTCACCACCAGACTTGCATCAGTATGTTAACTTCTTCTCTTTACTGAGGAGTCCAAAACTGGACACTGTATTCCTGACACAGTCTCACAGGAGTTGAACAGAAAGAAATGAGCATTTCCCTTCACCTGCTTGCTAGGCTTTTGTTAATTCAGTTAAAGGAAAAAGCAAATGTGGAATTCAATTAGTCTCAAGTCAGGAAAGAGGAAAATGTTCAATTAGAACAAATACAGCAAATTCAGAACTGAAGATATTGACACATATTATTACACTACAGACCACAGTGTAGTAGGGTTTTTAATTAAAGACAAAGCAAATTCTGGTAGGCATGTAAATCTTCAAGTTCTGGAATGCAAGACAGGTTTACCTGTTGAAGGTTTAATACTGATTTTTTTCCTCTTTAAAAAAA
>WEIS01077551.1:0-15676 GCA_013389965.1 Todus mexicanus | reverse complement strand
TATTCAACACATCATCATTCAGCAGTTTTACAGAGCACTTAGAAGCCCAAAGCTTACATCGAAGGACATTTACTGTGGACAACAAAGTAAAGGCAAGGAGCCACAAGAGCATCCTACAGGACAGGAAATTCCTGTTTTTCCATCTGGATGTCATTGCTGGCTTGGAGTGTGGTTTCTCAATAGTTTAAACAGACTTAAATGGTTGCTTTCCTTCCCTCATGACTATACTTTCTCTCTGCCTTCTCTTGTATCAATTCCAGCATTTATTCATCACCTCATTCTCTGTTTTTCACCTTCTTTGCTGTGGCTCCTGTGAGTTCTCCAGACAGCTTGCCTGGGTGTCAAGCATGTGTGGCATTAGGCCAGGGCAGCCACACATGGCCAGGGGCAGGCTGAGGCTCTGCCTGAAGGTATCCCAGCATATTTCAGTCTGGCATGTCACCAACCCTGGTTATGGCTTTGACATGCATGACCTGACAGGCACCTTACTCATCAGAGGAAGACTCTTGCAGCAGTCCTCAGGAGAAGTCAAGAACCACAATGACAGTAACTGGATCACTTAGCTACCCTCTTTCTCACTATTATTTCATGCAATTAGTTTATATGTGCTTTACAATGAGGTTCCTGAGTCATGGGCCTTCAACCAACCTCACTGCTGGCCAGTTTGTGATGCCACACCTGCAGGGCAGGGATTTCAAGGAACTACAGAGTGAGCCAGGTTCCATGAAACCCAATGTTAGCTAATCAGAAGAGAAGCACTCCAGGAAAAGACTATCTCAATGTTTGCATGTATGCCTGTCATACCACACCATCATGCTCCATTCATGCAGTGAGCCAGGAAAGTGGGTCATGACCTTGTATATTAGAATCTGGAAAGAGCTTCTGCTTTCCTCCAGAGGACAAGAGGAGTCATCCTTTTCAAGTCTCTTCTTGCTTGAAGCTATTTGACTCAGGTCCCAGCCATGTACTTCCTCTCTGGTGAGATGAGAAAAAACAGAAGCCTTGTTGCTTTCATTGTTTCATGAACATGGATGATGTTAATTGCCCCAAAAGTAATTAATTTCAGGAAGCATTCTCTTAGATTGCCCACTGAGTCAGGAACACAACCACTAAACAAGCCACAAAGATAAATATCATAGCCCATTATTTCAATAACCTTGGAAGAGTTGCAGTAGCATGTATAACATGCAACTCACAAATCTGAAGTATTTGAATATTACCTTGTAACTTAAAGCCTTGGTTCTTAAAGCCAATTTAAAGCCTTGGCCAAAGCAAGTTCCTCCTCTGATTTGCTGAGAACTTGCATGGTAGAAAGTGCAGCATCAGACCTCCAAGAATGTACAGTGTCTCAGCCACAGGTGGACCACACACTGGCAGTCCCTAGTCAGAGAAGTCATCCCACAAGAGCCAGCAGAATTTAGGGAATGAAGTGAGTATTTTGAAGCTTGTGAAAAATGCAGGTGCACAAGTCAAAAGCTGAACTTGTCAAGAAGGGACCTCATTATCTACTGCCAACACTCAGATAATTTCTATGGAGAAACAGGGACCAACGTTTGGATCTTTAAAAGAAAGAGTTGTGTACCAGGCTGTGTGTTTTCCCCTTACCTAGAGCTGCTGGTCAGGAGAAAAGCTGCAATTCTGGTGCTCAAAATACCGCTAACTAGTGCTGCCACACTTCCCTGGTGCCATCCTGTCCCACCCTTCACCCTCACTCCCCACCCGCTCAGTCTTCTTGAACAAGCCTTAGAGGAAGAAAAAAGAAAAAGCACCCATGGGGAGCCTGTCCCAGCTGTGCAGATTTCAGATGTGGAATGGGAATAGGGGTTGCAGGTCTCCAAGTGCCAGTGCTCAGGAAGTGACTCTCCTTGTTCAGCGCCTGCCTGAGCATGAAAGAGTTAAAAGCTCAGGGTGGGGTCATATTTACACCTTAGTTCTGTGCCCTGTGTGCCAAGTGAGGAATTGACTAACATAGTTTCACTCCCTAGAGTCCTTTGTCTATAGCTGGGATTTGGCACCGTAAACCACAGTGTATCTGCACTTGATGAGAGATATCTGATTACTTGGAGGAATAAAAGTCTGTTGGAGGCATTTCATTTACAACTGGCCAGCTGAACTCTAGGCAGGAAAGCCACACCCATCCTCAGGCTCAGTTTAAATAGGATTACTCTGTTTTTCATATATGATTTTCACTGAAGATCTCTCCTATGCTTTATTGCAGCCATAGCTTATGTCTGAGAACTCAAGGCATCCCTGTGATTCACATCTGGAAAGGAAAATCTCCATGACAGGAGGAGAGCATTGTCCCCTCCTACCAGCCCCAGCCCATGCCCAGCACTACCCTTCATTGCTGCTGGAACCTACCCACTGGGTTTGCTCAAAGCCAGCCCAGTAGGGCAGAGAGGGTAAGGCTTTGGCTTCTGCCTGGGAAGTGCCACCAGGGGAGTGTGTGGTGGCTCACCTGGCACTGTGTCTGCTGGAGGGACAATGATTTTCAGCAGAGTCATAAGATGAAATGATCCAGCCTTGCTGCTGGGACCTTGTGCCTGTCGCTGCCTTGCCTCTCATAGTAACAACAACAACAGCAGCATGGCTGCAGTAAAGCTTGGAGCACAGACTGAGGGTGGAGGAAAGAATACCACACCAAGACCTCCTGCTCTGCTGAGCCTTGTCTCCCCAGAGTCATGCTGCAGAGGAGGCACAGGGCTGCCCTGCTCTCCTGAGACACAAGATCACCCGTCAACCAGTGTGTCCCTCCATAATGCAGCGTGATAGAACCGGTCACTCTCTTTCGCAGATGGTGCTATAAATATTTAGGCCCAAGGTAACAAAACAAAACAAATCAAAGCAGGACTAAAGTTTTCCAGAGTACTGGCAGGAGGTACAGGGCAGTCCAGGTCCTGTCCCAGTGAGCCTTTCTGGTGGAGATGTAACATAACACTGCCGGGAGCAATTTACCAGGAGCAACTATCAGAATTCCTGTGCTGCTGAACAGCAAATTTTCCAGAAGTAACAGCTTACTTCTCATGAAATCCTTTGGTTAACAAAGTACCGCTAACCCCGCTCTACCTTGAACAACTCCTATTTTCTTCAGCAGGGTGGACTCGTGTGTACTTTCCTAATCAGCAATGTATTCATCATTTTTCCAGGAATTTTGCAAGAGGACATATAGCAACAAAAGGCAGTTTTAGTGAATGTGAGCCGGACCCAAGAGCATTTTGACATCAAGGTTAGTAGCTTTGACATAACAGAATCAAGCTATTAAAGGCATTTAGGGTGTGGATGTAATTGAAATATATTTAGGAAATAAAACCTGACAGGCTATCACATAACAAAGTAAGAGTATTGTTTTGGGATCTCATGGGGCCTCTAATTCTGATAAGAAAGCATCCAAGTAAAGCAAGAGGAATTATGACAATAAAATCAGTGTTCACCGATCAAAAGTTAAGAACTATTATCTGCAGTTCTGTGTGCAAATACCCCTATTCCAACTGTGGACACTATCGTTTCAAAAACAGAAAGAGGAAAAGATGCGTTCAGCCTAATGGGGTAAATGGACTTTTAACTGAATACTCTTATTCCTTTTTGTTATGCAATACCTTGACAGGTGAAACTCCTCTGTGACTGTTTGACAGTCCTTTCAGATGGTATTGAGCACTTCAGGCTTCGTAGGGAATGAGAAGTTGTTGCTGGGGCCAGAGCTGCTGCTGTTGGGACATGCTTCTGTTTCCTACAGAACGAGCACTTACAAACGAGGAGAGGAAGGAATTAAGCCAGAAAAAAGATACTTTTGACCCTGACATGCTATTCAACTTGCAATATTACTACTAAGGAAGTAAAAGTAGCTTAACTACAAACTCCCTCCCACATACCAGCAACCAGGCTTTTAAAGGCATGATTTTTAGTGCCTTGTGGCAGTTCTGTAAGAGTCACTTCAGTCAGGAAAACCAATATGGGGCAAAAAGGAGAGAGTGGGATAGGAGACATCAGAAAATAAAAGCAGGATGATGAGACGCAATATGGGACCAGGAAGATGGCAATTCCAGGTTCATATACTGTAGATAAGTTAGCTGAAGCCAGTGGGCCTGTTTGCTAAAGGGTGCATTTTTGCCCAAGTGAAGGCAACCTGGCTGTATTGCGGGTGGCTTGTGGCCACACACAGCCTATGGAGGTGCCCCAGCCAGTGCACTTCAGTGGTGTGAACCCTACCAACATCTTCTCTTCCTTTTGACTTTTTCTCTTCTTTTTTGGGGAGTGTGGTTTTGGTTTGGTTCTGTATTTTTTTGTTGTTGTTTTCTTTTACACCAGGTGCCTGGAAAACACTTTTACATTGTAATTTCAAATTCAGCAGATCAGTTCAAGCCTATTATTGCCTCCATTTTTCTTGTATCTTTGTGAATAACTGCATGTGAACAGGCTGAGCTGGAGTTCATTACATTTCCCAATGTAGGCTTAGGCTATTGGTACCAAGCCAGGTGTCAAACATCCTAGAATGCGAGAAACTAGCTTCTGAAACTTATTGACGAACTCTAGAAAGATAGCAACTCTCCAGGTTAGACTTCCTTCCCCAGGACTTCTCACTGAGTGAGAAGATAACAAACAAATGGCACAGACCACCTTTCCTTTCCACCACACAGAATTTGGAAATATTTTGGTTAATGTGGGGCGTGTAAACACCCATTCTCAGAAGAGTAAACTGCCAGTCAAAGGAAAGAAATAACTACAGCCAGCATGACTTAGGCAGAAAACCCCTTAGGCAGACCATGCCTGGGTTCCTTACATCGAGTCTAAAGAGGTGGATTCTCATTTCCCATGGGGGAGAGCTTGAGGGAGAACGGAGAGAATAAAATGGAAGCTGGGGAAATGGGGACTCCTCTTTCCCCAGTTGAGGCAAGTTCACCTGGCCTCAAACCATTAAAGGGGGTAGCCAAACAGAGTTACTGGGAGGCCATCACTACCCAGAAGAGGTGCTGTAATGCCTTCAGCTAGATAGAAACAAAAAAACAGAAGACAATGGAAGGCTACTAGGCAGCTGCCTTATTAGCATTTCACTGTTGAGAGAGGAGAGCTTGAGGCTGGGCCCCTCACCAGCATACCTGAGGGGAATGCATTTATTATACTTAAATAATATTACTCACTGAGGTCATCTAGACAGATAACCTGGGAAGAAGTGAAGTGATAAAATTAAAACCTTGCATTCCATTAAGAACTCTGCCTCCCCTTGCCTCAGACTGAACTGCATTTCTGTATTTATGCCAAGTAGCTTTTTCCTATATCATGTATCTTCAAGTTTAGCCAGACAAAGAGAAGTCATAAATTTGAGCATATAGAACAAGAGAGTAAAATGCAGAGGTTTTATACTGCCGTCTCATCAGCCTGAGAAAACATACGAGATCTTGGCTCAAGCAACGATCAAGAAATGCATTGATCAGCATTAATTCCTCTAGAGTACTTTCTTGAGAAACAGCTTCTCTTATCTTAACCCCAAAGTTACCTCTGTTCCTTGCAAATTTCTGCCTTAACCCTAGCAGACGGATGGGGGCTATGTTTTCAGCAGTGAAAAATTACGTGCAGAGATAACAAACCTATTGTAACTGAAATGACAGATGGAACTACTAACCTCAAAGGGAGGAAATTCACGGAAGTCAAAATTTCACATTTTAAGCATTTTTTGGCATTTCTCGCTCCAGCAATGCATTCCACATTAGCACCAACAGTGGAGTCACAATAGGTTCAAGTGATACTCGCGCCGATACCTGTACAAGGTTTTTTGTGTTGTAAAATCTGCTTCCCCTCTGGAAAGGAGGAAACACCATCTACAAATCTAGTGTTTCTAAAAGTAATAGGAGCTTAAGACGGGGTTTATATGCAGCCCAACAACAGATTTATCTAGCTTTGAAATATTAAATCAAAAAGTTTTCTCCACTAGGGGCTAGCCTCTGTCTCTTCTGGTTGAAATATCTGGGTTGTAATGTCCTTCAAGGAAGTATGCGGGTTGGAACTGCAGCCAAAATTTTAGCCAGATAGGCACAAACAGGCATTGAGGGAGAGTCACAGGTGTGATTTGCATCAGGTGAGTGTTACTGTTGCTGTGCCAAAGCAAACTTGATAGAAGCTGCCCTGGCAATACCAAACAAGAGATTGCTGCTGTGCTGGACTCCCAGCACACTACAGCTTCTCATGGCCCAGTACAGGTAATCTGAAACCCCAAAAAGAGCAAGATGAGGCCTTTTACAATTCTGAATGCATGCACAACCTGTCCTGAAAACCTCTCTACAAAAAAATGTGCAAGTCCTTCTCAACCAGGGGCAACGTATTGGCTCTGTCTGCTTACTTCAATAGGAAATTTCTTCTGAAGTTCATCGCCATTTTTTGCAAGGAACTGACTTGGAGGTCAGGGCTTTCAGTATTGATTCTGCTATCCTGTTAAAATCATGTTCCTATACAGCGTAGCAAAGAAGAGCTATACTTTTAATAAAGAAAAGCTACAGTTCCAATTTTCATTCTCCTAAGTGAAATACAGCATGCAGTAAAATAACTGTTTTGCATAGGGCACTGTACACTTTTGAAAGACAACTTGATCTTCAATATATAAAACTGATATATATTTGCCATTTTTGCTGTACTTGAGAAACAGTAATGGGACCCCCTCCAGGGCTAATTTAATATGGTTTTGTGAACAAAACATCTGCTCTACATCTTCAAACAAATGAGTCTAAAGTCTTTTACAGAGCGGATTGCATTAACCTTTCTAATTATTTTTCTCCTGAGAAAGCACTTCCAGATTTCCCCTGACAAAACATACTTCACTCCTGAAGCATATTTAACACCAATAATTAAAACCAAAATGAAGCAAACACACACGTGCTTTTGTAAAATAGGCAGCCCATCAGCAGAACTGCAAATGCTGAAGAGCCTGATGGATCCATACAGCCTTGGAGCTGCCTGTAACTATAGCTGATAACAAATTCCATCCAGTACACTATGTGTGCTAGCTTCAGATTAACCAAAATAACCAATCCCCTTGAAGTTCAGGTCTGAAACTAGGAATGTGTTTAGTCCTCTCATTGAAAAAGTCCTATGTTTGTGTTAAAAGCAGATACTTGATTTGCTCCAGCAGAGCACTGTCTGTGCATTCCAGCATGGCAGAGGATTGGTATTTATCACCAAAACAACACCAGGAACATTGACAGGATCTTTAAATGACTGGGGAAAAAAGCATGTATCCCTCCTTTCTCCTCTACCCCACATTGCGTACAACTGTTTTACGTTACTCCGCAGAGCAGCTAAGTCACTGGAGTGGTGTCTTCCTAGCATAAATACCAGCACATATAATGGGAACTCAACATTTTCACAAAAGTGAAATGAACTGAAGTGACAGTGTGATGAGTCACAGAGTGGCCGCTCCCTTTGAAGGGACAAGAAATTGGAAATGGCAAACTAGAAAGGATCACCTTTCTTTTGCCTCTGTCAATGCCATTCACATACCACTTGAATTTTTAGCTCAAATCTACAAAGAAAAAAATTCTTTCAGTAGTCACATTGAACTGAGAAATGATGGAAAATTGTCGATTTGATTCTGCTGTAAAACACACCGAATTATTTTGGACTAGGTACTATAGTACAAAATCCTGTTTCAACTTGGTATAATTATAGCCTGCCATTCATATGCTGACCTGACATCAAAGAGCAATTTCTTTTAAGCAGCAGCACATAATTCACCCTAATGTATGTAATTAGAAATGAAATGCAACTTGTGCCCAGGTTTTCTATCAAGGAAGCCAAGAGGTGCAGACTTTTGAATTCATACTCTGTAGGAGATGCTTAATAACACAACTGGCAGAGATTAATTATCCATCACAGTGCAACAGATCAGGTAATATTAAACAACCTAGCAAAAATCAAGCTGCTTGACACAAAGGAAACTCATTATAAACACAGTGGAAATTACATGCGCCAAAGCTAAATTAATTCATGGTGTAACTCCACTATTAAAGGAGGGAGAAAAAAAGTAATAATCATTCTAAAAAATGCACTTGTGCCTCTGTTTCTGCAGCATGTTGTGCTCCCAAAGACAGGCTGAAGCTTTGCCTCAGCCAGAGTGGGTCACCCAGCATCCCAGGACTACAGTCCTGGAGCAGCATCCTTCTTACCTCCCCACTGCACATCTGGGATAGCAGGAGCAACAGGTGGATGGCAAGGGCAGGCTGGAGCCCACCACCCACTCCCTCAGCAGGACCACAGGGGACACCACAGTGGGAAGAATTAGGATGGCCACATCCCAGCACCACCAAACACTTGCCCAGCTGCAGAAGCCTCCAGAAAGTTCGGAGGGGTCTCAGCTGAACCAGCAGCAACTGCTTGGCCTACAGTCATCTCCTGAGTGTCTACAAGTAGTGTGGGGATTCTCCAGTGGTCCTGGATCTGTACTGCTGCTTCTTTTCACGTTATTGCTAGCCAGACGAAACAACATCTTCATTTCTCCAGCAAAACTCTCCACGCTCTAAGTCTTTTTTTACCCCGAATTACTTCTGACTGTGCTGACTGGCACGTCAGTTTCTTTTTGCCCCCAGTATTTGCACATAGCTGTCATGATCCTTTAGGTAAACATTAAAAGACTCAAGGATCATGTTACTATTAACCAGCCAGCAAGCAAAAATAATAAATAATCCGAAGGGAAGATGCTGACATGGAAGCCTCTTAGTAAGCTGGAAAGAGTGA
This sequence comes from Todus mexicanus, assembly GCA_013389965.1. NCBI lineage: Eukaryota > Metazoa > Chordata > Aves > Coraciiformes > Todidae > Todus > Todus mexicanus. Next base: position 6,958 of record WEIS01077551.1, on the reverse strand, counting down.
GGAGAACACAAACGTGCAAAAAGCAGAAAGACTGTTAAAGTGCAATCTTATGAAAAAGAAAAACACTGCCTGAAAAATATGATCACTTATCTGCTTCAAATAAAATAAATTAAGTAGAAATATCACTATGATAAAACATCTATATCATGTAGCAGATGGGGAACAGGCACAATTCATGGCTAATGACTGCCTATCTTTCTAAGTGCGTACTTTGTCTCAGTAGTTGCTGCGTGGTATCTTGAGCCGGTGTGTCAATGAAGCTTTTGTAACTGATTCATAGTCTAAAAATTCTGACTGTATTTAATGGATTTGACACTTACTTACCTTTGAATGGCTGTATTTAAATCCTTCTTATTCTGATAATTTATCAATGTATAGTTTCATTCTGCTTTGCTATCCATCCTTTAAATTGACACTGAAATTTAGCTTCAAGAAGAAAGCAGGGGGGAATCTTTATTTACCACAAGACACAACCATTACCTTACCTAGGCAGCTAGTCAAGGGACTACAGTGAGCAGAAAGATTTCCCTTTTGGTTTCAACATCTTTTTTTTTAACCACAAGGCAGTGGCGACATGAAGGAAATACAATTGTGACAAAATGCTGAAGAGATCCTGATCAGACAAAGACCACCTTTCTTAAATCTCTCAGGTAAAGAAAGTTTCTGTGTATTTTTTCCCTAGCTGTTTTTCCCCATCTGACTTGACTATTCCCATTTCCCAGTTCTGTGCTTGCTATCATCAGTTTAAGCTGAAATATTACTTCATGGAAGGCACACAGCTCTGAATCTCTCCATTTCTTGTAGTTGGGAAGAGACGGCATTCCTGAGGCTGTTGTGACTGGAGACATGGGGTGGAGAACTCTGAGGTATCAAAAGTAACCAGCTACAGTGAGGACAAAGGTGGACTTGCAACATTTGTCAGTGCCAAGTACTCATCATATTTTGGAGGTATTACTGAGCTGGATTACTGGAGCTTCCTGTAGCACTTGAAGGACTACTGTAGCAGTTGCCAAAGCTTTCTGTGCTGAGGGCAGACACCATTCTTCTGAGTTTTTTGGTTTGGTTTGTTTCTTTTTGAAAGTTGGCTTCTGAAGTGCTCTTTTTTTTTTCCCCTCAAATGCATTTGACCAAACAAATGTCAGCAGACCATAATCCAGTTCTGTGAAAGATAGATAGCAAAGAGCCAGCTGCACTGGTGTTAGCCAGCTGGGAAAGTCTCCAACATGGGGTTAATCTCTCTATGCTTTGCTCTTCCTTTCGCACATGAGCTTCAGCATATTTTAAAGGGCCTACAAGGTTGTATTTATGTCTATGTATGTGTATGTGTGTATATTTATTTTTATAGACACTTTAAAAATAATTCATATATACATGTACAGATAAAATGTAAAAGGTTATATAGTAAACATTGTTATAACTAATAAAAATTAAAAATGATACAGTGGTTGTTCTTAACCTCAGTATCAAAGCCACACATCCAAGAGGCTCCTTTACCTGCCACTGTTAATGAAACTGCTATTTATAGAAAGCATGTTTGTTTGTGTGCTCATGATAAGGACTGAATAATGAATTCCTCAGGGTTATTTGAGGTTCACACACACACAGAGAAATTAAAGTGCTTACACAGCTGCACCTAGACTTCTCTTCTATTTGGCAGTCAGGAGTTATCCTGGGCTCTGCAACAGCTTGTCTTGTTTAACATTAAAGTTCAGCAATGTAAATGGCTAGCAATACCCTGTAGTAGGTCATAATGTTAAGATACACATCATACTGAGGAACTGTCACTCTCCTTGCTTGCAAGGAAAATTAAGCAACTGCAGACAGCGATATACACGATCATTGTTCACCTGGTTTTCATGTCACTGGAGTCCCACAGAAATGAGAAGGATTGTCCATTGCCAGATCTGTTTCACCAGCCTAAGGAAAACTTTAAGTCTCCATTAGCCAAATCATGACTAAGCAGCTTCAATTTCCACAGATATCTCCCAGCCTGCAGCTGCTGCAGAGAGCTGGATTGGCAAAAGGAAGCCAAATAATGTGCCAAAACCCTCCACTTCAGAACACTGGGGAAATGTGGGACCACAACCATACTTTCAGTTGATAATGAGAGAGAGCATTAAGTCTTTAGCAGCCATCACCTCCAGGAGTTCACTCCTTGAAATGATGGGAGGCATCACGGCTTAGACTGAATCACCATCGAGAAGATTGTAATTTTGGATGCTCTTCAGTCTTCTCTGCTGGTTTGGTCTGCCAAACATGAAAACGTAACAGATTAAATAAGGTGTCTAGGCTGACAGACACCTCACCCAGACAAGAGGACAAAACCACCTCAAAATCCTATTAACATTACGGCTAGGGTGATGGTTAGGATTCAGAGAAGGAGAAACCTAACCCCATAACAGGACACTGGGACTGCAAAAGGCATGCCAAGGGGAGCACAACACTGCACCAACATTGCCCCCTCCACACCTTTCCCATTTGGCCCACCCGTGCCCCATGGGACCCCAGCCCCAAAATCACTTTTCTGTGACGATCAGGGTTAGGGTTCAGAGAGTCAGAACACCTACAGCTCCAGGGACACTGGAAGGCTGGGCAGGGCAGTGAGGACTGACAGTGCTGTCAGGAGTCAGTGTGACTCCTAAAAGTAGGAGGCACACACAGAATTAGCTCTTCTGAGCCCCCAACTCCTGAGTGTTACCTACCTACATAGGTCTCAATTTTATTTCTGCAAGTTCACTATCCATATCAAAGTCCTCTGGCTTCACAATGATCTTTTACCTTTAACAGTGAAACTTCCCAACACATGAAGATCTTCACTGATAGATCTAGAAATATTAAAAGCCGTGACAACACGAAAAGCCACCTAACCCAGGAGAAAAAAGCTAGGCATCTCTCCATCTATGATACCAGGAGGCTCTCAGACCTCACATTAGATGAGCAGAGCACAACACAGCCACAAGCTGGATTCATCTACGAGCCCCGTGTGATGCTCTGAGTATCTGTTTGGTCCCTCATCTGAGTAACCTGAGCCTTACAACCACGTTCTAGGTGAGAATTGTAGTTAGTGGACTTTTGGTAGAACAGAGAAAACTGGTGACTCTGACATTTGTGTTTAGAGAGAAAATGCAGGGTCTGATCTTCAGGAAAAAGCAGACCTATCTTTTCCATCTGATGGCAGATAAATCTTTGTTTCACATGGCATCTAAATCCCTCAGGGGTGGGGTTTAACACGTACCTGGTTCATACCTTCTGCCATTTTCATTCTGGTGAAGACTTATGCACTACTACAAGCCTGTTCATTACAGAGGACTTCATTTTGCTGGGATGATAGACAAAAAAACCAACATTTCACTGGTATCAGTTTTCCCATGCTTGAGCTTTCTGACAAACACACAGATGAGAAACAGGAATTTAAAGCATTTCTTAAGCCTCAGCTGATAAGAGCAGTTAGGTATTGCGTCTGTACCCCCAAAAAATTCCTGTATCATGCAAAACTCTTATCTACATCTTGGATTATTGTTGCAAAACTACTGACATGTCTCTCCAAATAGAACCAAACTGCGAAGTTACTCTTATATTAATTAACCTAAATATATTTCCTGTTACATTGCAATTTAGGCTTCAGCTGTCCATCATTTCTCTTTTGTTTTTTCTTCGTGTCCTTTGTCTGTAGCAACTGCTGTTTTACTTTGTATTTAAACTATAAATGCGTTTGAGCACAGATCACCTTTATTTATCCTGTTTGTAACTTGGCCTCATAACAAAGCGTTTCTAGTAACAGGAGGACCAAGTGGTTTTCCTCTTAGTGGATCCTGCTTTTGAAATTTCTTTCTTTCCTTACAAACCTAACACAAACATTAATGTTAAGGTTTCTCCTCCTCCTGATTCCATTCAGGCCTCATTATGATATCTCCATGATGTCTGACAAGCCAGATTAGATACAACAGCACCTCGATATACAGCAAATCTCTAAGTGTGATTAGATTAGAGCATCCTGAAATGCCTTTGGAAGTTGGTAACATCTCCTCAGCATCAACCACTCACTAACCATTTACTTTTCCACATTGTTTATATGTATTTCAAACAACGCTGAGCTTAATGTAGATCCATAAGGGATTCCAGTTGGTAATTCCCCTCCATTGTGGAAAAAAAATAAACATTTTTCTCTTTTATCAATATTTGCAGCTTGCCTTATATATGTGGAGAAGTCTATGACGTGTTGAGGGAACTCCCATAGGCCTAAAAGATTGCAGGTAGAATGCCACTCTATAATTGCCCCTTATCATGTACCAATACACAGGGTATAAATAGAAGTACATCAACTAGCATTTCCTGGGAAGAAAATGCAACCATCTCCCTTCCAGGAGTGGAGCAGGAATGTAAATTATTAGCTTTCATACCACAAACCCATCAAATTAACTATCTGTGAACACTGATGACTGCTTTTTATACATATGATGAAGTATAAGGAAAATAACCACCAACCTAGAATGAAACATGACAATGTTGTCTACTTCAGGGAACATCATATTTCACCACTTGCTTAAATGGTCACCAGGTTTCTGCTTTTTGGTTTAAATATATCCCAAATACCTTAAATCAGAAACATATATGCAATGTAACAAATGTTCACTATCTGTGTCAAGATACACACAGGATAAACAAACTAGGTAGTAAGAGAAGACACAGCATCAACACAATACATACAAATGCTAAGTCCTGCAAAATGTTTCAGATGTCTCATGGAAATATGGAGACATACTATTAATACTTAAAGTTTACTCAGTTTGAAAACTCTAGTTTGCTTAGAGTTTGAAAACCAAATTTTGAGATGTAAAAACGAGGAAAAGGAAAAGGAGTTGGAGGGAATAAGGAATATTTTATCATCTATATTATATCTCAGAGAAGATATTCTCACCCCATCTCATTGAACATTTTAATTTGTTGAGTCAAAGCAGCATGACACCTTTTGGTACCAGATAAACACAAGCTAAGATTCAGCAGGATTTATTTGGATGTTGCTGTTTACGGTCAGTTAAAATGATTCCCAGCTCAACAAATGCAGAACACATAGACAGAAAACTGGAGGAATGCAGGAAGAATTATATCTGCTGCTCTGAATAGAGCCTAGAAAGCACTTCACTCCCACTGCCTCAAGGCCTATCCCAAGCCCCACTGAAACACTTTTCTACAGCCCAGGAAGATTTTAGAGATTCCAGGAAGATTTTTCTGTGTTGTTTCTGGTAAGATAAACACAAAAATTTCATTAACACTTTCTTTTCTGTTTTTGAATGCTGAGATCATTTCCTCTTCTCTGCCTTCTTTAGATCCTACCTGTGTTAATGAGCACCAAAATTTAGAGAAGAAAGAAGTGGCTGCCACAGGAAGCAGTACACTAAAAATGCTGATTCACAGAGGAGAACCTACAGTACAGAACACTGGGCATTTCCAAGATATATTTTTTTTTCCGGAAGAAAATCACATGATGTGTGCTCTCTCTCCTTAGCACTGTACTTTCAGGCTAGAGGTCGTACTCTGCTCCTCTCTTTCCTTTTTAATTCTCCCTCCCCAGACATACATGCTACTCCGTACAGCTGCCAGGGGAATGTCCAAAACCAATGGATTAATAAAAGTGTGAAATTATCACCTTTGTTTGACACTACAGAACAATTTAGGTGGACAGGAATAGTATCTTATCGATTAAATCAACACTGAATTGAGTTAACCTTCTGCTCATACAGCCAGTTACATGTGATCTCTAAGAAATGGTTCACTTTGGGATTTGTATCTGAAACCTCACTCGCAAGCTGGGGAATGTAACTGAAGAATGTTGTAAGCGAAAAGCAGTAACCATCCAGTTCCTCAAACATCATGCCCAAAGCTCACTTTCCTTTCTTCAAGCACCAGCCAGATCGGAAGAGCACACNNGCTTTTTAAAGCTCATTTTATATAACGTGCCAACAGCACAGCCTGAGGTTTGTGCGGCTGCAGGCTGTGAAGCATGTAAACAAGAACGCTTCTATGTGCATAGAAACTATCTTCAGAAACAGAGAAGGCTTGAGGGATCATGCAAGTTTTCCCAGAAGAAATCTGCTGTTATCTGTTTTCATGACTAAGTTTGTTTATCAACTATCTAATCAGGCAGCTTGATGTTAACAGATAGGGTTGGAGATATACCATAGTCCTTTCAAAAAGCATTTGCCTCTGCCCAATACAGGTCCTCACTTCTGTTAAATGTTAAATCCCAGGGTCAGTATTGTTCAGAGGGCAGATCAGCCTGCCGTTTCCTTCTAGCCATAGAAATGGTGAATCCTGAATTCCGAGAGGACAAGGCCATGTGTGTGCCAATGACACTGGCCCACTAAGATGTTTAAACTGACACAGTCCATTCACGGGACTTAGAGGAGCACTTATACGTTATTTGAAGTACACAGCAGTCTTCAGCAGCCTGAACACTCAGGTGAAAAACCGAATTTCATCTCAAATCTTTCTGATAGAAGATTACATCTCAAAAATTATTTACTATTTCCTATTGTTTTTGTCTCCTTTACTTTGCTATTTATTCACTAAACCACAAACTCATTAGCATTTGAGAGACGTGTTTTCTAGCGCATTGACTTTACACTGTATTGTCTGATTGAAAATAAGAGTTCCCATAAAGTGCTCAGAGGAAAACTGATACCATATCAAGAGAAGATGGCAGCAGGCTGTTATCACTTTTGCGTGAAATAACAAAATATGCATCCATAATAACTTCCCCATGTCCTAATAAATTCTGTGGTTATTATAGTGACACAAGACATCTGCCAAGTCCACAATCCATTTATTATGCTAGAAGCATTTTAGTCTATATTATTTTAATGAGAAAAACAAAGAAACAAAGCAACAAACAAAAAACTAAACCACCTTCTGAAAAGCAGTAGCTTTGACTTCTACTGAAAGAAGTAACATCAAAATA
>WEIS01077548.1:1392-13899 GCA_013389965.1 Todus mexicanus | reverse complement strand
CAAAGATTGCTGGCAAATTGGTGCATCCCATAGCAATTCTAGAGTTTTCTCCTAAACTCCAAACTGTGCAAACAGGGCAAGTTATGTTATTTTTGAAACTTGAATTGGAAAATCCTGTGCAAGCTTATAGAAGTTCTTGGGCATCTTCACTTTTCCAGTAAGCTTTTGGTCAGCAAATCAGGCGAGGTTGTCTGTCCGGTTGTTTACCTGCTGATCAGGGATTTAGGCTTTCAGGGAAGACTTATTTGTATTTAGGCTCTTAAGCATAGAGCAACAGACTTCTGATCTGGCTAGTCCACAGCAGATCTCTGAGGATGTCAAACATCTTGATTTTAGAAAGAATTTGTTCATTAGGTGTCTAGCATTGTTACCTACTTCTTACATAACGCACAGTGTTTGACCAGGAAGCGGACTTGCTTGCTCTTGCTCGCCAAGTGTTTTTAAGGATTTCCTCAGAGTCGTGTCACTTCATGCTCTTCTGCCTACTGAAAACCAGACTTCCTGAAAATTCAAAATATGAAGGAAGGATTGGACTAAGTTGGTCTCATATTTCCAAACACAATTAAAATACCGTGCTGTGTTTAAATCCCAGGGATTTTAATTTAATTTTATTTTATTTTTTTTTAGTTGGGGAGAGGTGTTTGCAAGCTTGGATTTGTAGTATTTGGTAGCTTTCTGAAAAAATACAGGAATGGTTGAGCCAAAGAAGCTATGCTAACTGTTCTCTAGCTACTGATCCAGGTCTTCTGCGTTTAGAATTGCTGGCAAATATGGTAACATGATTGCAATCTGAGGTTACTGCAGGTCACAAAACAGTGTCATCCTTAGCAATGATCATGCAAGAGGAAGAAATAGAGCCCCGAAGTGTTTAGTTGTGTAGTAAGGCACAAGGAAGCATCTTGGAGAGAGCAGGCTGGCTGACCTCTGCTCAGTCCCTGGGAGGATTGTGGCAAAGGTCCCCATGGAAGCCGTTTCCAGGCACATAAAGGACAAGAAGATGACTGCGAACAGTCAAGCATGAATTTACCATGGTCAAATTGTGCCTGATCAATGTGATGAAGCGGTGGAGATAAGGTGCTGTGAGCAAGGGGAGAACTGAGAGCCTTACTTTGTCAGTACTGAGGTTTGTGATGCTTCCATTGGCATCCCTGGAGCCAAACTCGATACAGACTGGATGGATGGATGGATGGTTGGATGGAAAAATTGGCTGAACCAGTGGCTCAGCATTAAACTGGCAGAGAATTACTGGTGGAATTCCTTGAGGATTGGTACTGGTGTCAGTGTTATTTATTATTTTCGTTAATGATGGGCGGGAGCACATCCTCAAAGTCAAAGGTTGACACCACATTGGTGGAAGCAGTGGATATGCAGGAGGGCAGAGCTGCCATTCAGAGTGACTTTAGAAAATTGAAGTAGGCTAACAGGAGTCCCATGAAGTTCAACAACAAGCACAGAAAACAGTTTTGCAGAGAAGACATGGGCATCCTATGGGTGGTAAATTGAATAGGAATTGGCAGCATGACTTTGTAGCCACTAAAGCAAATTAAAGGCTGGGCTGCGTGAGCAAGAACTTGGCAGCAGGTTAAGAGAAGGGGATTTCTTGCTCTGTGCTTCTGATACTCTGGACCCTCATGCAAGAGACGCCAAAGAACTGGAGGGAGCACAGTCAAGGACCACTGAGGTGGTTGGGTCTGGAGGACATGACATATCAAGAAAGGCTGCAAGAACTGGCTGTGTTTTGTCTGAGGAGAAGGTTGAGGGACTCCAACTGTCTGTAGGACAATTGTGAAGAGGATGGAGCTAGGCTCCTCTTAGAGGTGCACAGTGAAAGGACAGCAAGAGGCAGTAGTCACATGTTGCAGCAGGGCAAATGCTAGTGATCGTAAGGAAAAATATTCTCCATTGTGAAGGTGGTGGAGCGGGTGCCAAAAGAGATGGTGGGTTCTAGATCCCTGGGCAGGCTTCTGAGCAGCATGATCCAGATTTGAAGCTAGGCCTGCCTTGAGCAGGTGCTATGAACGTAGTCTTTAAAATTTCTCTTTTCCTGAAATAATGTTTAGTTAGTGCATGAAAATTAATAATTACATTGTCCAGTTTTAAGGGGAACTCGGCAAAAATGCTTGCCCTAAATCCTTCACATGCAGCTCATGTCAAATTCCTAGCTTTAGATCTTTTGAAGTGGACATTGCTGAATCATGTGATTGTCTTTCCATGAATTAAAAATAAGCCAAGTCTCTTTCTCCTTAAAAGAGACTGTTATGTTCAGCAGAACTCGAGGTGGTGATGCATTTTTGCAACATTAGTGAGCGTGCATGTGGCTTAAGAATGGGAGCATTGTCTACAGCCCTGCTTACTTTGGCTGGTTTAGTTTGAAGCTTATCTGGGCGAGAGGTTTTAGGGAAAAACTGCCTCATGGCATAAAACTACCTCCCCGGCAAAGAACAGGTTTTCTTGGTAGCTTGCTTTCTTCCGGGAGTTTGAAGTCATTCATGCCCAACATCCATTGAGCTTCAGGAGAGTGTGGCTATACCACTACAGTGAAATGTGAACCGTTAAATATGGGTGCATTCAGTTACACACTTTTGATCTTTGTGAATATCATTTACCATTATACAGGATTTTCTAATTCATTCTGGTATTCGTGTAGCTCTCAAAGCAATTAAAAAAAAAAAAAGAATCAAAGGCTAGTAATACTCCTGTTCTTAATTTACTTAAGATGTGTGGGTTTGACCTTTAGACCTCTTCCGTCAAATGAAGTAGCTTAAGACTGCACGCAGAATTTTAGCTTACATTTCACCTGATCTTACGTTTCACCTGCAAAAAAGCAGTAGCCTTGGGCCTGGTGCTGCGCAGCATTCTGGGGAAAGTTCTTTGCTAACTTGGCTCAGATCATTCTGATGTGTGGGCTCTGAGTGGGCACACACCTGAGAGAATACCCAAAATACTCATCCTAAAAAGGGCTAACAGCCATGTAGGCCAAAACTTCCACGCCTTCCAAATTAAATGCACATTTTTATTTAATAGATTTGTTGAGTAGTGAAGTGCAACAATTTAGACAATGAGATATGGAACTATGGGACTTGAAAATTATTTTGATTATTTCAGTAGGTGTTAAAAGGGGAGTTTAATGTGCTGAGTAACTGAGGCTGCATTTTTGAGGCTAGATGTGCAAAAAGGTAATGCTCGTCCTTCTGAGGGTTTTTTAAGTAACATTCCACATTCCTTTTTTTGTCTGCATTAAGAAATTCTATTACTCTTTCTGGCATTGTGTGTGCCCTGTTGTTGTGTTCAGGGGCAGCTTTGTGCTTTTCTGCCACTCCAGATCTTTGCATTACTTTTTATCTAATCACCCAGAGATAGTTGTGCTATCCTGTAAATTTTCCAGGACCTGTATGTGGATTATTACGCTGAGAATGTCCAATAAGCCCCAATTCCATAAGACACGTTCCACAGTGTGTTTGAGGGCTTGTATGCGTTATGAATGGGAGTCACTGCTCAGGTCTAAAGAGAGACACTTACAGGTTTGACCATGTAGTGTTCGGTCAGCACAAGCAATTCAGGTTGCCCAACGAACACATCAGTGCCGCTGTATCGTGGTGGGCTGATGCGTGAGGCTTGCTCAGCCTCTGTCTCACATGAACTGTAGCAACCACCTGCATGAGGGGCTCGGTCATCCCAGGCTGTTTCGTTTACGGGCAGCAAAGTGCATCTGCGACATGATACATACATGTGCTCTTCATTGTCCGAATTCTGCAGCTCCGTGGAGGCCCATCTGGAGGTTGGATCTAAAGCGTGCGTCGTTGGGGATGTTTAATGTCTCTGTAGCTACCCATGTAACAGGCATATAGAAAGATTACTGAATGTGAAAGTTTTCTTCTTGGTTTCTTCATCTTACGTCTTCTGGGAGCGATGGCAGAAGAGACCAGGGGCTGGGACAAAGTTACAAGCTCTCTTCCCAGCTTGTGAATTTGTTTCTTATCTTTCTTTGAGAGATTTTATCTCTCTCAGGCTTTTTTCTATCTAGAAAAATTAGGAAGATATCAGCGTTCATATGTTTTATTAAACTTGCTTTGAAATCTGGATTCAAGACGTGTCACCTCTTGTGTGAATCCCCCTTGATTCCCTTGGGGTGCCTCAATGCACGGTCCCTGTCTTGCCTCAGGGCAGCAAGTTGAGAGCCCTTACTAGCACTTCATCCCTCTGCCCCTGGTGAGCTGACCCACTGTTTATCACAGACCAGCATGAGATTATTAATCCCTTCCCCCTTCAAATCTAGTTTAAAGCCCTATCAATGAGCCCTGCCAACTCCTGCCCCAGAATCCTTTTCCCCCTCTTGGACAAGTGCATCCCAGATATTTTCACTGGTTGATTGGCTACCTGACACTGATATCCCTACTTGTGTCTGGAGCTTTCCAGATGGTGATACAAACACGTACGCGTCTCTATGTACATACTGAATTCAGCGTTTGATGCTCTGTGCATGTTTCGCACAGGTTGACTGCCTGGTATCCGCCGCAGATTCGATGACGCCTTGGGCACTCTGTATTGTATCTGCACGTTTAGCCATTTTTCAGGATACCTGGTTAGCCCAGTTCCTTGTACTTGGAGAATAAAAGGATATTTGAGATGGGAGAATGAAGACCTAAAGTAATTGTTCCTGTTATGAAACTAATGAAGCCAGCAAACTTAGCTGAGTATCAAAGTTTTGAGCCTGTGTAAGATCACAGGTCGGGTTGAGGGTAAAATAGAAACATCTTCATCTGCCACCATGGATTTTTGGCTTTGTCTGGTTTGAGGAATGCTTAGAACATGCTTTATTCTCCAGGATTTTCTCAAATGTTCAGTTGAGGCGCTACTTTACTTAGAGACTTCAATATTTAGTCAGAATTTTCTTGTAAGGAGTCATTAAGCTGTACTGAAAAAACTCAAAATAATAAATTGAAATTTATGCCTTGATTTGTTTCTGTAGGCAAAATGGATAGGTTAGGGGGTTTTTATTTTTTCTTCTGATTCCGCAGTCCTGAAATTAGCTACCTTTGGGCCCAAATTCAGTCCATCAGAATGCTTAAACATAGGCTTAATTTAAGCATTTACTTACGGTTGCAGGACCAAGATTCACATAATAAAATAATAAGTTATAGAAATAACAAACTTATGTGGTCAAATTAAAGAAGTGGGGAAAGTTATTTTTAAATACCAAATCAAAATAAAATGGAAAGTAACCACTAGATGGCACTTGAAAATTGTGTATTGAGATCATAATCTACTTTCAGAATCATTACAAATTTTGATAGAGCCATGTGGATCTGCATGGCTCTGAGAGGTGGCAGTGTTTAGAAATACAAAGTTCCTTTAGCTGTATCTCCTCCTTCTGCGATGAAATTAAACCACTGCACTGAGAATCTAGGCTGCATTAAAAGCTTTCCCCTGATGCTTAAAATGCTGCCTTTAAAAAGAAGACAAACACATGTATAACTGATAAATGCATGCAAAATTTATTTGTTTTTCACATATTTTTATTTGTATCTGTCTTTTTAACGAAATTCTACTCTGCCCTGGCATTCTGTTTATCTTCTTGCGTTGTGTCTAATTTGAGATGCGATGTATTTGAACAAAGTCTTGCTGCTTTAATATTTCTTCTAATATTATTTTAGATTGATAGATTGAAAATTAACCCAGAGTCTGGTAGAGAAGGGTTCAGGCAGGGAGCAGACTCCAAGAGTTCGTTTTGCACTAATTTTTTGCTTTACTGTATCTCTTGGTAGGGGTAGAGGATGGAAGGAGATTGTGACGGTTTGAATCTGCAGAAAATATGGTAGTAGCTAGGAATTTATTATCAAGTCAGTCTTGCAGTATTTCTGTCAGTGATCATTGCACAAGCCTTTATTTGAAATGTTCATGTTGCCTCTTTGTTGTTGTTTCTGAGATACATGAGTTACATTACCATGATTTATAAGTTAAAAACATTGGAGATGAGCAGAGCTGAGTAAATTCTGTCTGTAGCCATTAGTTTGATCCTTCTTCTGTATGAGCAGTGTGTAGTAGCTGTTTCGAGGGGTTGTTTGGGCAACTGTCTTGGCCTATTGTACTTGAGTTGAAGAGAATGAAAGTAGACAAACTATAATACTGGGTTGTGCAAGGATATTTTATGGCCTATTAAATACGTATTAAGGCACTAATTCTTTCATTTGCTCGTACAGCTGTATATGGTTCCCCTGACACTGGTAGTAATTATGACTGAATTTTATTGTGAAAGCTTCGTTACGCACATGGTGAACCTTAGAACGGATTACAGTAGTGATGGACACAGCTGCATTGTCCTGCTTTTGCAGAAGACACTGGGACACAATCAACAAGAGGTGAAAAGGAGAGTCAAACAATTTTCCCATTCAGCTACGCTCACCCTGCGACGTCTGCTGCAGGAACGTCTCCTCTTTTGTGCCGCTTTGTGCTGCACAGAAGCACTTGGCTGTGTTTCTGCCATGGCTGGACCATACAGCAATTTGTGTGCCGACTAATCAGAGATAAAAACAAAGCTTTGGGAATGGCCAGTCAAAAAGATTGACTTTTTTCTTTCTTGGGGGCCGTTCAGAGAATCTCATCCTCTGAAGGCTGTGAGCCGAACTCCAGGTGATCCCCCTTGTTCACATAAAGTTTCAGTTTGTCTTTAAGTTCCTAACCGATAGGCCTTTCAGTGAGGAAGCTGTTGCAGAACTGCAGATGTCCCTGTGGGATTGAGCCGCAGCAGCACCCATGCACCAAGATTCGTTAAGTGTTTCCTGTAGCCATTTTACCTGTGATCTCACTGGCTCTAAAGCTCTTTACACTGAGCTTAACCATTTCATGACTTGAAAAAGCTAGAGGGAACCCCTGGTGATCCAGTTAACAAATCAAAGATTATTAATTTAGGAGAGTATTAAAACAATGACAAAATGCAGGAATGACAGCTGGCTTTCTAGAAAAACTGTTCTTCGTGCAGGGTCAGGTATTCCTGATCACACAGGAGCACAAAGCTAACTTTTCGGTTTGTGGATGTGAATGCTCTCTTTCTTCTGAATCTTTGTTTCCATTGCTGTTGAGCAGCTAGTCTGTCAAAATTTCTCTCCTGCTTTAACTTGCTAAAAGTCAGTGTTCTTTAGATTATGCTGTTGCTACGGTCTACGGTGTTCTGCAGACAAGCACTTGTCTCCTGTCTGAGAGGTGGTTGGATTTCATAGTCTACTCTGTGTTCCTGGAGGAAGAGTGCGCTGTTGATAAATTGCTTCAGCGTCAGCAGAGGGCTTTTGTAGCTTGTGTTGTCATTATCCCCCATCTCCGTGGGAGGAGGCATTGCAAAGTAGGTTGAGCTCTGCCTCCTCTGTGTTTTCAATTTCAGGCATTTATTTTGCTCACCTTCCTGGGTTGTTACGTGCTCTCTCCTGTTGTGGCAGCAGATGTAGGAGCAAAAAGAAATGCAGCTTTGGAGCAAAAGGATGCCAAAGCTTTCTGGCTTCAACTAGGAGCAGGGCCAGCTTTAACAGCACAGGTGTCCCAGTGTATCCATCCCTTGGGTGACTGGCCTCACCTACATGCGTGGGAGGCTTCTTTGCATTTGCACTGCACAGAGCATGCAGTGAGGGACACCCCTGCCTGCTTTCCTGGAGCTCCAGGCAAGGGAAGCTGCTGCGCTCACCCAGGTGGATTTTCCCAGGGGATGTGTGGGCAGACCTGCTGTGGCTGTCAGTTGGCACATGGGGTGCCCAGAAAGGTGGCTTTCACCCAAACAAATGTTTGTTTTCTGCACTTTATAACCCAGAAATTGTGGCTAGTGGAGCGTATCTCTGAAGTCTCAGTAGCGTTTTGGTTAAATAAGTGTAAATAAGTTTGGTTAAACTGTGGCCTGTGACTGACTGGGTTTCTTGTTGTTTCTGCCTCTGCAGCTGCTGAAGGCTGAAATGAATCCTGCATTAGCAAATGTGCTACTGTAATATAAAATCAAGGTTAAAAAAGGCTTGTTTTGGGTAAGACCCGAATCTTCCGATAGCTTCTTTTTTTGAAGTGAGTGGAAGAAAGCTGGTGTTTGAAGTCCTGGCTTTTTTCAGAGATTAGGTTTATTTAGGATAAAACATAGCAGAAAACAAAAGCTTGACAATTTCCTAAACCATTTCTCATGTTATAAAGTTATTTTTGTAGGTCCAGTATCAATTTCTGCAAGCTTGGTAATACTTTCTAGCACTGGTAAGTTTCAGATAAATGTCCTGATTTGATTTTACCTAATAAGTGGTTGTTACCTGGCATTCAGGCTAGGGTAAGTGTCAGGAGGATGGAGCCAGGCCCTTCTCAGTGACATCCAACGCTAGGACAAGGGGCAACGGATGCAAGCTGGAGTATAGCAGGTTTCACGTAAACAAAAGGAAAAACTTTTTCACGGTGAGGATGACAGAGCCCTGGCACAGGCTGCCCAGGGGGGTTGTGGAGTCTCCTTCTCTGGAGGTGTTCAAAACCCACCTGACTACGTTCCTGTGTGACCCTAGTTTAGGTGACCCTGCTCTGGCAGGGGGATTGGACTCGATGGTCTTTCGAGGTCCCTTCTAACCTCTAGCATTTTGTGATTCTGTGAATGAACATCCAAATGAAGGGAAAAGAAACCCCAAACAACAGAAAGACTTCAGAGAACTGAGGGGGTGGTAGATTTTACAAAGATTGCCCTAACTTCTATCTGACCATCCTGCTTGTGTTCAGCATATTTTGAGTATATTTTAAAAATTATTTCTTGGTATCTGAAATATTATGCACCACTTAGTTTTCGTAATTAGATTAATTCTTTTTTTTACATTCAGCGTATGGCGTAGGGATGATGACAAGCAGTGACTTGGGCAGTTTGTTCAGCAGTACCATTGCTTTGCTCGCTGCAGCCCTGGAGTTCCCGGGGTGCTGGGTGACCTCCTGGCAGACACCTCCCTCCTACTGCTGCTGTACCACTGCCTGTGAGGGAAATGCTCTCTGGGGCTTGGCCTCCAGTTTCCTGCCTGTCAGCAGAGGCCACCCACTTGTGCTCTGTATTATGGATGTGAAAAATAGATTATTAGCTGAGGTCTTTTATGTAGTCAAAGCCTGTTATTTTGTGTTTGTCAAGCTAAATGATGCTAGTTTCCACAGAGCTTTTCCTTTCTTTTTCTCTGCCCTTTTCCTTCATTCATCTTTTTTTTTTTTTTTCCCCCTTTATTCACCCTTTTTTCCTTTCCCTGTCTTTCTACTGCTTGCTCTCTTTGCTCTCTTATTTTAATTATTTACTTATTTGTGGTTTTTGTTTAGGGTTTTTTTAGGTTTGGGGTTTGGTTTGGTTTGTGGTTTGTTTTGGGTTTTTTTTTTTCTTTTTTTGGGGGGGTGTCTTTCTGGACACAGGTACCAAGTTGTAGTTTAACAAGTAGTTTACCCTACTTGCAGCAAGTACTTGCTGGCAGCCTCACCATGTTGCGCTCTTAAGTTGGTTTTCCAGTACCATAGCTGATGTTGCACTGCCAAGTTTGAGTTATATGCACTGAATTTCAGACTGCGTGTTGGTTGAAATACTCACACGGATGAGTAAAGTTCAGTCAGCTGTGTTTATTTTCTGACAGGGGCATAGAGAAAACCCAATAGCTGAGGTCTGTGCTAAGTTTTGTCTTTTTAATTTCCTAATCAGTTACTCAGGCACTGTAACAATAGGATCCAGTTCCTAAGTGTGCCTTTTGAGGGCAATTTTGTAACAGGCAAGATTTGCCTGCCTTTCACTTATTTTAATGAGGACATTCTTAAAGGCTGAAGAACTTACTACAAAGTAAAATATTCTTTTCTTATATTTCATGTCTTCTATAAATGAGGAGGAAAAAAGAGAACTAGAAAGAAAAACAACTGAGAAACCGTTATTTAAAATCAGCCATCATTAAAAGACTTTGCAGTAGGTTGCATTATCTCCTCATGACTTTGCCTAACTCTCGTGGAAAGATTCATGCTCATTTAGTATCTTTCAAAAAACAGTTGCCTGAAATGGTGACACAAGCACATCTGACCAGACTACTTCTTGCACAAAATAGGCAAATTTTTCGTACATATTGAATGCCTGAGGTTTTCTTGTGCCATCCTGTGCACTTGCTGTCCATGGTTTCCATTTTAAAAGCAGATTTGGAGCAAGCTAGCACTTGAAATGCCCTTACAACAATTCTTACCGATAGCTCTGAAGAATTGAATATGACAGTATTAACCAGAAGCAAAACTAAATGATATGCACATAAAAAAAGGAAAGTGAGCACTGGTAACAAATCTATGCTCCCCCTCCCTTTTATTTGAAATTGAAGCATCCTGATATCATGCTAGTGGCGAGTACAGTTGTTCAACATAGTGTTTCTTGTACGAGACAAAAGCTGGTTGACTTCCTTACATTAAAAAACTGCAAAGAAAATCTTAATTTTTGTGCATGCATGAATATTCAAGCAGAGAAAGGGTAGAGCTGAAGTTTAAAATTTATTGACTTTTATTGTATGCTGCTTTTATTCCTCTTTGGGAGGTAGGAAAAACTCACTTAAAACCCTAAAAATTAAAAAAAGTGCAGCTGATATTCTTTTGGTGATCCTGGGGTTTAAATTTATGTATTAGCAAAGAAAGCAAGCAACTCAAACTTGAATTTAAGAGAATAAAGAATAGTTTGAAGTCATTTATGAAGATGGGAGAGTGTCATTAAAAATTAAGCAAGACTTGTTGCTGTGTTGCTAAGCGTTTTGTGTGGTGACAGTCTTTCCCAAATGTCTGCTAAGTAAACAGGACTCTATTGAGTCTCAGCATGTCTCCCATTAAACCATCACATCTCCGAAAATTAGAAAGCTCATTAATGGCTTTCTGCTGTGAAACAATGAAGAATATATTCACTGACTGGTCAGTAATTAATGCCAACTACTTTCTGTCCTTTATTATAGAAATATTGTGGTTCGGTTATTCTAGAACTAAAAGAAATTTATTTTAAAAAAAAACAAACCTTTTTGTATGCACGTAGGTGTATTTTACTGCCAGCAATTTCATTCTGCTTTTGTTTGAAAATTCAGATACCTCCTTAGCCTACCAGACTTGTGAGAACATGAACTCATTGCCCAGCCTCCTGCTTCTTTGTTGAAGCAGCTCAGGTCACTGACTCAGTAGCCCCCAAAGCACCAAGCCATTAATGTCATAATTCAGTCCTTTTTCTCTCTCTTTGATACTCGTTTTTATAAAGTAGTAGAGAAGTTCAGATATTGTAAAAGAGCAGAAAGTGTGGAGAATACAACTGAAACTTTCCCTTTGTTTCTTTCTACCAATAATCTGCATGGAGTCATCTGAGGGCACAGCTGGAAACAGGAATTCGTTCCCACTGTCCTCATGGAAATAACATACGTTGCTGAAGTTCAGTTGTTCTTCCATGGAGAACCTTGCAACATGGGCCACACTATAGTCAAAATTCATATCTCTGGGGTTCTGCTTTTGCAGGTCTTGGATTTCTTTCTTGCCTATGTTACAACATGTGCTTTACAGCACTCAGTTACTTTTGAAGACCTTTATAAGGATTTCAGTGTTTGCAGACATAGTTTGAGGAAAACATGGTGAGTGCAGCTTGTTTAGCACAAGTGTTCTTGGTGACAGATGAACTATCAGGTGAGGTAGTCCCAAAATCAGGACTGCAGAAGTTGGTCAACTATCTGCATCGGGTTTTGTAAATAATGGAGGGAGATAGGAGGAAAATATAACTTGATGATAATGAAGGTAATCAAACACTTATTAAGGAACACTTAAAAATAAAGACTTACATAGCTGTGTAATTGAAGTAGAAATGTACGCCACAAAAAGCTAAACAATGAGAAGAATCCCATCACCATCCAGCTCTTTTCTTAAGGAATCTAAGTTGTGGGGTTTTTTCACAGAAACCCTAATAGCATATTTACAAGACGTCCATGAAACCTGTGAATTCTTTGATTAACGTTTCCAGGACCAGAAAGGAAATAATACAGCCATCACACAAAATTTAAAAAAGAAAAACTAAAAAAACTGTTACACTTTTTTACCGGTGTAATATCTCTGTAATATTTTATCTGTATCTGCACTAAAGGTAGGTGTAGAACATCACCCTGAAGGTATTTCTTACTGTCAGTGAATCATGATTGCCAGCCTTGACAGGTATCCTCTGGTGATGTTATAAAGCATATGTGGCTTATTTTAAGCAAAGCTGTCCATACTTTTGTCTTGTATTGTTGGAATATTCCTGTCTTCTCCCTAGTGTCTGTCACTTTTTTGTCATCCTTATGCTGAAAAATACTTTCCAAAATCTTGTTAGCTAGTTTTAAGAGTTTTTTTGTCTTGCTACTGTCTAAAAGCCATTACCTTAAGAGATACGTGATATTTTTACTGATACTGTAGAAGTAATTACATTTCTTTTGTGACACAGTTTATAAATACCAGTTAGTGCAAGCACTGCACTTCGGGTACTGTGTATCTTCTGTATTTTTAAGCCCCAAATCCTGCGTA
>WEIS01077546.1:0-11809 GCA_013389965.1 Todus mexicanus | reverse complement strand
ATTTCCCTGTTTAAGCAGGGGCAGCTAGAAGAGCTTTCCCAGGACTATGTCCAGTGAAGTTTTCAATACCTCCACAGATGGAGATATTCATACAGTGAATTTGTACAGCAGGTAACGCTTAATACTTCTTAACTGTTGTTAGGTTTTGGGTTGTCTCCTTTTTTAAGCCACAGTTGGGCATGGAGTTGATTTGTGGAACTTTTGCTTAGTGAAATCTGTGGTTTCTTTGCTTGTGGTAACAGACCACTTAGTCTGTTAAATGTGTGAAATTAGGATTGTGTTCAATATTAATAATGTTGTAATTTTTTTACATGGAACTTCACCTGCCATTTAATACCCCATTACTTAATCTCAGCAGAATCCTGTTGCAGTCCTTCAGCTGGGCAGAAATTTAGTACTATGAACTTTCATTATTAAAAGTACCTCAGCCAACCAGTATCATCTCATTTCTCAGGTCAACTAATACACTGATGCATTGAGTAGCAGACACCAGGTCTAGTCTATCAAACTTATTGATTACCTCTGTGCACTGTGAAAACTGAGCACTTATTCCTTCCCTGTTTTGTAACTCTTAATCAGTTCCTTTCTACCTTCTGTGGCTTTCTTAAGAACCTTTGGTGAGGGACCTTGTCAAATAACTTCTGGAAATCGAAGTAGACTAATCAATCAAATCTCCTTTATTCAAATGCTTGCCAAATCTTTCAAAGTTCCGTTGTTTTGCGATATGGGTTCATTTATCAAAGCAATGTTGATTCTTCCTCAGGTTATCTTAGACATAGACATACATGCACAGATCCTATTCTTAGAGCTTTAAATGACTTCAGCGATATAGGACAAGTGCACAGTCCTCGAGTCCTCTAGGTACCTCTCATAACTGTTTTAAAAATCTGTTGTCCCATTTGTTACTTCCCAGTCTAAAAAGGCTAAACAAACAAACAAACATGTACAAAAGGTTACATGTCACCTTAATTTGAGCTGTTTCATCTGTGAGTTCAAGTTAATCCATTAAGTGAGCCTCAACTGGTACCCATAGTGTGTTATGGGTAATTTTATGTGTTTTTCTCTTCTGCCTCTTCTCTCTCTCCCTTCATCTTGGCAAGTTTGGAGACTTTCTTTCCCCCATCTATTTTCTGACTAGAGAAAGCTTCTAGCATCAGAAAAACTTCAGATTTATCACAGACTGTTCAGTAGACATGAACTCTTTACAGAATTACAATTTATTGTTATCCAAGTGCAGCTGCTTTTCATTGTGTTATGGCTGGTCTGTGCTGCAGAATGCTGTAGAGGTTTCCTTCAATGCAGAATATTTTCTGTTCCATGGAAAAAAAGGTAAGAGGTTGCTCTCTATCCCCTTCAGGAAAATGCCTATGAATAGTAGATCTGATGGAAGAGTGAAGCAGAAGCAAATGTCTGCTGTTCATCTTTGTGAGATTTCATCCTATGCCTTCCTTTTACTGTATTTGAGCACGGTTTGGGTAAGGTGAAGGTCTTCAGTTGTTTTTACTGTTTTTTATGTCTGTCCACATGGTGTTAGCTACTTGAAGTCCAGCCAAGGAGAAATCTGTACGGCTAAAGATAAGCAAAAATTTTGTGAAAGTGTTCTACAACCCTATGCTGTGACGAATCAGTTCATTTGTCTTTTTGATGAACTGGGGACAGACTTACTTGCTGTTACTGGCACAGTTTTTTGGTATAGAAATGGTGAATGAAGGTTACAAGTCTTGCTTCAAATCTACTCGTTTCCAGTTGTGCTGGAAATAATTCAGGTGGCAATTTGTTTGTATAGCCCGTAAGAGAAATGCATGTGACTGAATGGCTGGAAAAAATATTGTAATTGGACAGTGAAATTTATGCCTAAATCACCTCCATTTAGCCTGATGGAGCTATATAAGGAGTGTTTTGGTATCTGCTAATGAGTAATTTGAAAGCTAGCTCCTTGGCTTGTTAGTCCTTTCATTGTGTAAGCGTTCATCCATGACCTTACCTTACAATATCAGTTTTGTTGTAGAAAAACCTCAATGTTGTTTAACTGATTGGAAGTAAAATGGGTTAGTGACAGTGTTGTCACTAAAACGACACGAGTTGCTCTTGCAAACTCTCTATAATTCATGTAGATTCCTTAAATGTATCTGTGTGCACACATGCAAGCACACACAGGCACAGCGCAGATGGATGATGCGTTTTTCACATTGCATCTGAAACTTTTAAGTTTTTAACATGTGATGACTTCTGTTGTTTCTTGTGTTGTGAGTGAGATCCATCAGAGAGTGTGCACTGCTGAAAATCAAAATGGATTATATGTATATGGAAGCTTAATGTAAGACTTGATTTTCTTTGGAAAAGAATTCTGAATTTAGGTTACAAGTCCCTCGAAAACACGTTGGAAGCTATAGGTCACAACAGTTCTTGAGTCCTATTAGAGATGGCAAATAGACCATATTAAGTTTTGCCAAGACAGAATCGTAGAATCATTTAGATTGGAAAAGACCTTTAAAATCATCAAACAAAACACTGCCAAGTCCACCACTAAACCATACCCCTAAGTGCCATGTTAAATAATTCCAGGGATGGTGATTTAACTGCTTCCCTGGCAACCTGTTCCAGTGCTTGACAACCCTTCCTGTGAAGAATTTTTCCCTAATTTCCAATGTAAACCTCCCCTGGTGCAACTTGGGGCCATTTCCTCTTGTCCTATCACTTTCCACTTGGGAGAAGAGACTGACTCCCACCTGACTACAACGTCCTTTCATGGGGTTGTAGAGAGTGATAAGGTCTCCCCTCAACCTCCTTCTCTGCATAAACTTAGTTCCCTCGTCTGCTCCTTGTACTCTTAGACCCTTCACCAGCCTTTTTGCCCTTCTTTGGAAATGCTTAAGCTCCACAACGTCTTCCTTTTAGAAAGGAGCCCAAAACTGGACCCAGTATTTGAGGCATGATCTCACCATGCAGAGCACAGGGGCACAATCGCTGCCTTACTCCTGCTGCCCACACTATTCCTGATCCAAGCCAGGATGCTGTTGGCTTTCTTGGACAGCTGGGCACACACTGGCTCATGTTCATTTGGCTACTGACAAACACCCCCACATCCTTTCCTGCCAGGCAGCTTTCCAGCCACTCTTCCCCCAGCCTGTAGCGCTGCAGGGGGTTGTTGTGACCCAGGTGCAGGACCTGGCACTTGGCCTTGTTGAGTCACATAGAATTGACCTCAGCCCATCACTCCGGCCTGTAGAGCCTTCCTGTCCTCATTCACATCAAGACTCATGCCAAATTTTGTGTCATCTGTGAACTTGAAGAGACTGTTCTGGATCCTCTCATCCAGGTCATTGGTAAAGATACTGAAGAGACCCCAGCAGCGAGTTCTGCAGATGACCACTTTTCAGCCAGTCACAACCGTATTTGATTCCATTCACTACAACCCTTTGGTCTTGTCATAGAGGCATCCATAAAATAAGACAGCAGTAGCTACCCCAAATGTGGGTTTATTCTAACTAAAATCACTGAGTGCTCCTCCTGACAAGATTAAATTACAAGTTTGTGTGTCAGTTGGAAATATACTACTGCAAAACTAATTCCTAAACTCTAGGGACTTCTGTTTAGGAAGATGTACCAAAATGTGCACATATTCACTCTCAAAGGAAAAGCCTCCCACACAAGGGTACCTAGAAAAGTATCAGTCACCAAAGTGGGGGTGAGGCTCTCTCAATCCGTGGAAATATCCTTGGATGGCATACTGTATACCTAAGGAGAGGGTATGACTGCAGGGCCCACATGCTCTGAGAAGAACCATCTCTTTGTCAGGGCTCCATTTATACCCAGGTCGAGTGCAGACTGTGGTCATTCTCATCAGTTGTGGGCAAGCAGACAACAAAGTCAGTCTAAGAGCCTGAACCCTCATGTGCTGGTTAGTTGCCATGAGGTGCTGTTAATGGCTGTGAAGCACCAAACTGTTTTATGTCAGTCTCTAGCAAGCCCAGGTTTTTGTCAGGTTTCTGTTAGGAGGCTGCACCTGCCACGGGCCCTGGCCATCCAGATAGTCTTTTAATCAGTAAAGAGAACACCCATCCAAGCCATGAGCCAGCAGTTTGTCCAGGAGAATACTGTGGGAAATGCTGTCAAGGGCTTTACTAAAGTCCAGATTGACAACATTCACAGTCTCTCCCTGATCCACTAAGCGGGTCACCTCGTCATAACAGACCAGTGTGGTCAGACAGGATCTGCCGTTCATACATACATGCTGAGTGGTGGTGGTAGGTCATAGGCTGGACTCGATGATCTAAGAGGTCTTTTCCAGCCTTAAATATTCTATGATTCTATGATTCTATGACCAGACCTGATTGCCTGATTGTCCTACATATGCCGTGTGATGGTACTCAGGACAATCTGCTCCATAATCTTTCCGGGCACTGAGGTGAGACTGACAGGCTTGTAGCTCCTGGGATCCTCCTTCTGGCTTTTCTTGTAGATGGGTGACATATGAGCTAGCCTCCAGTCAGTTGGGACCTCAGGTAGCCGGGACTGATGATAAATGATGGAAAGTGTCTTGTTGAGCACGTCTACCCTTGGATGGATCCCATCCAACCCCTTAGACTTGTGTATTTCAGTAACGTAGCAGGTTGCTAATCATTTCCCCTTGGATTATGAGGACTTCATTCTGCTCCCCATCTCTGTCTTCCAGTTCAGCAAGTTAGGTACCACAGGATGACTCATTTCATGCAAATGCTCTTGACTCCAGCTAGCAGGCACAGGGGAGGCACAGCTTTCCTATGTACCTGATCAGTTAAAGGATTCTGAAGCTATGTTGGATTTCAGCATTTCTGCATAGCAACCTCTGAGGGACTATGTGTGCTTTCCCATACCTGAAATGCTCCAGATATCAGAACTTAAAGGCACTGTCAGCACTCCTGCTGGTGGTGCCCTCCTTCCACACCTTGCACAGAGGTGCTCAGAAGAGGTGCTTGGGATTGAATCTGCTCCTTCTTTCACACCCGTGTTTTGCAGACTCCACATCTCTTCTCAGACTGTCAAATTTCTGCCAACAGCTGCAGTCCATAAGTGCTCGTAAATGTTTAGTAGTAGCTACAAGTCACTTGACAATTTCTCATCTTTCTCCAGCTGAACTCTCCTTTTGTGTGTC
Source organism: Todus mexicanus (assembly GCA_013389965.1). NCBI lineage: Eukaryota > Metazoa > Chordata > Aves > Coraciiformes > Todidae > Todus > Todus mexicanus. Next base: position 6,675 of record WEIS01077546.1, on the reverse strand, counting down.
TTCTTAGGGCCACACTTCTAATAACGTGAAAAAATCCTCATTTCTTTCCCAGCTGCTGCACTGCACTTCTGTGAGCAGTGCAGGGAAGAAAACCATTATGAGAATATTCTTACTCAATTTCAGTTTTTTCGAAGAAAATGCAGAAGTCTGTTATCCTTAGTTTTGCCTTTTCCACAACCTTCAATTTTGTTTGACCTTTCTGCTGCTGGGAAGCAATACGTTGTAATCTGATCCCACAGTCATTCAGAAATGAACGTTTTCATTCACTCATATAAAATGAACTGACCTCAAAAATTCAAAGCGGAGGCTGAAAAACTAAACAAGCATTACGTAACTCGGAAACTGTTCATTTACTGTGTGATTTCGGACTTCGTAAGAGGGCTCCACTGTGAGCTGGCAGTCATGTCAGGATTTGCTCTGCTATGTAGTTCAAGCGAGATAGTAGTTTGCCATCCTTACAATGATTTCAGTTTATACTGCAACGCAAAATACGTGTTTTACTTGTACCTTTTCTTTTTGTATGATTGTCATGTGCCAGACTGTCTACCAAACCTGTTTCTTGAAAAACTGACATGAATTATGAAAACCATTCATTGGTTATGCAGACTTTTGCCTCTGGGTTTCATAGGGCTGAACTGTGACATGGTTGGGATGACTAGTATTACTGCTGTTCATTGATTTTATTCCACCTTCCCCCTTTGACCTCCCCCAAGTATGAGCCAAATCTACCACTGGAACCATTGTTTTCTGACTTTTAAGTCTGAAAAACTGTGGATAGCAGAGTACTCTCTCATACCCATAGAGAGTACTCTTCAGTTCAGACTCATTGCCATCATTAGGAAACAAAGTTGTTTTCTTTTACATTTAAAATAGATTTAACATTAATAAAAGTGATTTATTTTAAATGGCAAAAAGGAATCTTTTATTACAAAACACCTTTTTTGTTTGTATTTAAGAAATTCGTTTGCATTTATGAAATGTTATGCACAAAGTTTTGTATGCAGCAAAAATAGCACAAAATATGTTTTCTCATAACACAAAATTTCCTAAAATTCACCTAAAATTTCCTAAAGTTCATCTTTGAAAACTGGCTTCAGCCTGTTGCTTTCCTTTCTCACCATCAGTCTGTGAAGTAAAATGTTATCCTGGAAACTGTCTTCAATTTATTCAAACGATTGCTTGGGTAGGCACAGTTGTTCGCACTAAAAGCGGATACTTAAGTGGAATTAGAGTACTTGGAAAACAGACTTTACTCGTCTGCGTGCTACTCTACAGTAAATTCATTGCTCACTACTTCAGCAAGGAAGAACTTTACTGAACCATCTGCACATTTAAATGGTGCTAATTCTTCCTGTGCACTGGTTCTATCCTTCTCCTCCTTGTTCTTAGCAGATTTCTTGTAGGGAAGTTGTGTTTCTGCTACATAATGCCATGTAAGTTGCTTGGAAAAAACTGTTCAGAGACCTAGCATGTACCCTCAGCATTTACAAGTACAGAGGTAGTTACAAGTGAAGATGCACAGCAAGGCTAACAGTGGTAATCTTAAGAGACACAAAATGCTGTGGAGGTCCTATGCTTTGGACTCTGGCAAAGGGAAGGCACAGAGGTACCACCCTCCTGAAGTCTGAACACCTGCATAGTTACTCACCATCCGTGGAAGTTCTTTTTGCTAAATTTGTCACCACACTAGCTGCCTTCTCGAGCTAAATTAAAGCTGCAATCAATATGCACCTATATACTGTAGTTACACCTTGGAGGTACAAAATTGCATGTATGAGGCCACACGAGACTTTGGGTTTTGTCTTGTTTTGGATTTTACTTGATATGAAATACAATTTGAATGCCTGTTGGACAACTACGCGAAAGGAGTTTGTAGGGAGGCCTGTGTTGGCCTCTTCTCCCTAGTAACTACTGACAGGACAAGAGGAAATGTCCACAAGTTGTGCCAGAGGAAGTTCAGATTGGATATTAGGAAAAATTTCCTTACTGGAAGAGCAGTTAAACTTTGGAATGGGCTGCCCAGGGAGGTGATGGAGTCACCATCCCTGGAAGTGTTCAAAAAACAAGTAGATGTGTCACTTCAGAGCGTGGTCTGGTGGCCGTGGAGGTGATGGGTTGAAGGTCAGACTTGATAATTTTGGAAGTTTTTTTCCAATCTTGATTCTATGATTTGTTTGTGGTAACGGTGGTTCTTTTGACATAGTCAAACATGTGATGTCATTTGTGTGGCACTAACTGGCATTAGATCTTCAGTTTACCTTTAGCACTGCGTATTCATTGAAGGTTCTGAATGTAAAGTTAAAGGAAAAAATAAAAGAAAGTATGGGTCTATCTATCTATGTATCTATCTATCTATCTAGTTATCTAGCTATATAGCTATCTATTTATTTATTTTAAAATATGCCAGTCTGGCTTTAAGTTCTGAGAGTTGGATCAAAGTTAGAGGATTGCAAATTTTATCTAGCTAGTTAACTAGTGCCCTGAGAAGGTGCTTAGCTGTTGCACACCTGTTTTAAAGATAGATCAGTCACCTTCAGAAAGTGTCTTCATTAGCTGTAGAGGATGCATTGACAGCAGGATTTAACCAAGTACTTTTGCCCAGCTCACATGAAGAGATTCGTATATAAAAAAGTGGTGCAACACATTTGGAAGAGCTGTGCTGTAACTGTTTCCTGATGGAAGGGTTCTGTCTGCCTGGCCACAGTGGGTGCATATCCTATGATATGCATCCGAGAATAGCAATAAAGCAAGTTAGGCCAACTCACCTGGCTTGTCATTGCAACTTGAGTAATACGACACGTAACAAAATAAAAGACCTAAACTAGCTATTATGCATTGGCATCAAATTGTTGACTAGCAGAGCATTTGTAGTGTTCTGGATGTAGACTGTGTGGATTATCTTGCCACCAGACAGATGGAAGTCTGTTTGTAGAACGGCGTTGTATAATTTAAATCTAGCTGGAAGAGTCTTTCATTGGAATTTTTTTTTTTAAATGAGCTGTTTTGTTCTCTGATGATTTTTAATTATATATAAATTTTGTTGGCTGGTTGTTTGTTTTTAAAAATAAGTAAAAAAAAAATTGTCTGCACTAAGAGAAGAAGTGGGAGAGCTGCTTCAATAAAGCACTTACGTGTGGGTGAAGCTGAACATCTAAGCATTGTAGGTGGTTGCACTTCTGACAGAGTTTCTTAGGAACAGCTTCAGAAACCCGTATTTGAAAAATATAAAAATGCTGATGCATTATGTGGATTGATTTTACAATAGTATTTTCACACCCTATTTTCTTGTGACAGATCTACAGTTAAACACATCTACATCCAAACAGCATCCTGAAACATAATTAAAACTTGGAAATTTGGGTAGCTTCAGATTTGAAAAACTGTCTGTTTTACAGACTTGAATTTAAGAATGCCTGTGAAATATATCACAGCTTTGTTTATTCCAAATAGCTTAACTCGATAAGGATCATCTAGTTTCTCAGTTCTATGCTCATTTCTACAGAAAGAAATTTATTATCTTGAAAGCATCTTTCTGCATCTCACTAAGAGCAATTTCATTCCATCTTTTCAAATATCTTGGGGAAGGAACTTTCAGAAAACAGCAGACTATCAGGAATACAGACATATGTGGAATGTGTACACACACAAGCACACTCACCTACCTTTTTTATTGCTTTTTCATTAACTTTTTAAAAAGATGGAGTAAGCTTTCAGAGTCTTTTCTGAAAACATTTTTAAACCCTTTCACAAAATGTCTTCATTTTAGTTGTTATAGGGTATTAGAATCTACAGATTATTTTGTTATTGGGTGTACAGATCCTTACAGAGGTAACTCCTTGTAATTGCTCTTCACAATCTCTGAAGATGTGCGAGTACATGATAACCAGTGGCAAGGAGTAAGTAAGACAAGTCACGTCTTAATTTGCAGTGAGGATAATTTAGATGAGCTGTTGGGAAAGGCAGGATAGATTTACTGATGTGGTCTGGGAATGCAGTTGGCACATCTCTGTTGAGTGGTCTGTACCGATGGGCCTTGCAGTTGCTCATCACCTTTTCTTCCTATCCACTACCCTCACACCCCTCAACCTTTGTCTCGTTGGTCAGTTCCCTAATACTTGGGTTCCTCCTCATGCATGCTTCTGCTTGCTTTTGTTGCTGCTCTCTTCCCTTCTGCAAGTGGCTCAGCAGCCCTGGAGGACTGAGGTATCAGGGGCCCAAACAGAAAGTGCCTCTGCCCCTTTTAACGCCTGCTTTCTGTGACCCTGCAGCAGTGCTGGCCCCAGTGTGCCGCCAGTACTCATAACCCAAAGAGAACTGTTTGATTTCTCTCACCACTTTTAACCTCATCCAGGGTGGTGGTGTGCCTCACCTCTTGCGAGTGTTTGCTCTTGATGTCTGTTCCATGGAGCTGAAATCAGTAATCAGAATACACCAAGAGAAATGGTGTATATATGCCGTTGCAAATCCAAAGACCTTTTTTTGTTGTTGTTTGTTTTTTTCTAGAAAGTGTTTACGAGCTTCAGTGGTTTTAGTTTTCGCTGAGGCTGTAGATGAATGGATAAATCTCTTGCAATCTGTTTTGCGAAACTTAAAATTTCCGTAATGTCAAGGATGAGAGGATCCTTTGCCATATTTAACAAGCTTTGTAAGAAGGCTTTTAATGAGGTAGACTTTCTGTAGTCTAGCGACGTTTTGCATAGACTGGCTACCTCTGTCAGCACCATTCTGTGCGTTCAGCGGCTGCAGACGCCTGAGTACTTCAAATGCACGCATACATTGAGATACTTGTATCAAGTTACTGTATATAAAACATGTATTTAGCTTTCACAAGTAATCATGTTGATCAGCCAAGGCTGGGACTTTCTCAAAGCCCTTGAGTAAATCAGGGGACTTAATGCCGGTAGAAGTCCTAGTGTAGTTATTCCCATGCTGACAAAAAAGCAGTGACTTGGGATAGAGTGGTGAAGGCCAAATCTCATATGCTGAAACTGAACCTTGGATGGTGGCTTGATGAGAATCCAAGCTCTAAAATCAAACTCCCAGTTTCTTTTAGAACTCAAAGAACTTGTTTCCCCAGAAAGCTATTAGGAGCTCTACCAGAAAAAGTGTTGTGTCCTTCCTTTTTTAAAACAAACAAACAAAGAAGCAAGCAACTATTGGCTAGCACTTCTCAAGTGTTAGGACATCCATGTCATTCAACACCGAGACATCTTCCTGGCCTTTTAGCTGTGTTCCAGATAAAAAAACCCCCAACATTTGGAAAGGCTTTATATTTTTCTCACCCAATTAGCAAATAAATTCTCCTATCCCAAATGCAAGTTATGTTTCGTTATGACAAGCTAGGATGTTTCCAGTCTGTTCTCTTCGTGCTTCTTGAAGTCCCATTACCGAAGACTTTTTTATGAGATCAACTGTGACTGTGCATTCTCAGTGTAGTTATGTGACCCAGTCCGTGTAAAATACAGTTTCTGAATATTGTGCCTTTATAAGGCAGTGGAGGAAATCTATTGATCTTATTCCTTCATCTGGTATGCTACGAGACAAACTCACATGGTAAAAAAGACAGAAATAAGTTCTTGGTTTATTTTTGTGGTAATTGCATTAGTTTGAATGATTAGTTTTGAGCGAAACTTCAACATAGGGATATGTTCTGTGGTCAGATACTGGAAGCCTGGTACATCAGGGATGCTCCACGTTATCGTATTCCTATGACTGAAAGAGGTAGTTCGTTTTTTACTGAGGTGTGGTACTTCTCCCTGAAGTACTTCAGGCCCACACAATTGTTTTTTTGTTTCTTAGGATAGCTTGCAATGTGGAATTTGGGACAGTATTCATGCAGGACTTGTACCAAAAGCTGAGAGATATTTACAGGTAGTTCTGAAATGCATAATGCATTTATATCTGTTGAGGTTTTTTAATGCTATTTTCTGAATTTCCTCTTAGCATTTATGCTCCATTGTTGTAAGGAGAATACTTCCAGACGTTTCCATACAATATTGTTTTGTACATTTGCTGTCTCCAAGGCGGTGGCTGCATTTGCTCTGATCGTTATGACATTGTCCCGTAGCTCCCGAGCAGTCATTTTCTATGAGCTGCTAACATCTGTTTATAGATCCTTATGAAAAAAGTCGAAGTGATACCTATATCCTCAGACACACATACAGGTCTGTTTGGAGCCAGGGTTTCTATAGAAGAAAAAACATTGGGTTCCATCAAATGGAAATCATAATTGACTGTATTGGAGCTATGTTATCTTACATCAATTGAGGACTATGTCTTTTGCTGGCTAGTTTGCTCCAGTGGGTCAAATTCTTCCGTGCTGTGACTGCTGTGGCTGACCAGGTTGCTTATTCAAGAGCTGAAAGTGTGCCAGTGACCACAGCTAAGCCCTGTTCTTTAAAAACACAAAGATCTGCCTTCAGTTTTTCAGCTGGGCCTTACTTTTCAGCTGGGCAGGGAGGAAGGACTTGCTTTTTGCTTTTTACTTTAGGTCTTTCTTTTTTGGAATGAATTTCTGACATCATTAATAAATGATGTGCAGCAGTCTTCTTTGGTGCCCTTACCAAATGCTTGCATAGAAAGGAGGGAAAACCTGTTGAACTATGCCTGACAGACTATCAAATCCAGTTTCTAAAGAATGGGGAATAATGGAGAGCACTCAAGAGTGGCAGGACT
>WEIS01077539.1:0-14615 GCA_013389965.1 Todus mexicanus | reverse complement strand
CCTAGGTACCAAGCCATCCATCCCCCTCCCTGGGGTACCAAACCATCCATTCCCCGGGGTACCACACCATCCCCCCTCCCCGGGTACCAAACCATCCCCGGTCTCCCTCTACCCCGTGGTCCTGCCGGGGGTAGTTCCTNTCTATCTCTCTATCTCTCTATCCATGTATCCACCCACCCATCTCTCTATCTCTCCATCCATCCCTCCCCCCCTCCATCCCTCTCTCTCTGGTCTGTCTCTCTCAGTCTCTCCGTCTCTGTACCTGTGCATCCCGAGCGCTTTGGGAGCGGGAAGGGCAGGACTGGCATCCAGAGGGAACATTCCTAGCTCCTTCTCTCAGCACCCACCGTGAAAATTGTTTATTTATTGGCGCATTTCAGCCGAGCCCCTCCTGCCGTTGGGATGTTTCGAAGAGGGGATCTGGCTTGAGGGGGGAGTTGAAATAAAATCAAATCCAGTGCTCTCAGCTTTTCCCCCAGGGGTGAGGAGCCCCAGCTCTTAGGAATGGTGTTTGACCTTTAAGCGTTTATTGGCTACTGAGGTTAAAATAAGCTTGAGATGGAAGTAAAAATAGCTTGCGGAAAGGTTAAATCAAAGGTTAAATTTGTTTTTCCTAGGAAAAGAGAGGCTGATGTGCAATAATAATAATAATACTAAAATGAAGGCTTTGGAGCGAAGGATGGGAGGGTTTGGGAGGGTTGCACACGGTGGGGCTGCGGGCAGGGAGAGGCAGTTCGGTTAAAGTCTCGGTGGCTGCTGCTGCTCTTGGACACCAAGTCCTGAAAGTTGGTGGAGAAGTGGTCCTCAGAGTCAGGTATTTTAAATAAGGTCTGGTCTCCGCCTTTCCCGGGGTGTTTGGTACAAAGGTCAGAGCAGCTCCTGTTGATTCTCCTGTTGAGTGGCTGATGCTCCGGGACCTGCAGGATGGGGCAGGAGGCAGCGGGCGAGGAGCTGTGCCCTTGTCCCTCCCCAAGTGCCCGCAGTAACCTTTGCGATTACCTGGTTACCTGTGCTCTGTCTGGGCTTGCTGGAGAGAAGAAAAAAAATCATTAAAAAAGGGGTAATTAGAGGGTGACAAGTCAGAAGAGGCGAGCGAAGTTCTGAGGAGGAAAGGGAAAAAAGACTTTAAAATCTCCTTGTAGGTGTGGAAAAAAAGGCAAAGCAGAGGAAGTAAACCAGGGCTTGTTTTGGTTTAAACTGAAATGAGATTAGATTTTGCCCCAGGGAGAAGCCCAGGCAGCAGGCAGAGCTGCTGTGGAGGAGAGGAGAGGAGCAATGGCTCTCTCTTCACCTGGGCACTTGAGCTGCTGCTGAAGATGCTGGAGCTGGCAGCAAGCAGTGGAGGGGAGGCGAGGTCCCGCTGCCCAGAAAATGAGTGTCCTTTCTGGGTTTACCCTTTGCAGGATTACTAGGGAGGTTCAGAACAGAGCAGCGCGGCTTCCCCTGGCTGGGGTGCAAGGGCTGTGCCCCAAGGTTTGCTGACTCTCTGTTGGCGCAGGCGACGCGCATCCCTCGGTCGAGAAAGTTTGTTCTTGGGTTGTTGTGAAATTGGGGCTGTGCCTCCGTCGGGAGATGCTGCTGCTCTCTCCGAGCCTCCTGGAGCAGCGCTTGGCTCCAAAAATTGTTAATGAGAAAAGGCAACAGTGAGGAGGGCAACACTCCTAAAGCAATAAACCCTGGGACCTTCCAGCCGCCTTCTGGTTTCTAACACCTGGCTGGTATTGCTGGCCAGAGCAAAGAAAGAGTTAACGGTGAGGGGAAGCATGGAGAGCAGCCCCTCAACTCCATCCCTGTCACCCTTCATCCCTGTCACCCGCCTGGCTGTGGGACAGAGGCTCTGGGTCCTGGGGTCCCTGGGATCCAGAGTCCGTGGGGCTGGCTGGAGCTGGGCGTGTGGTGGGACAGGGTCCCTGGGACTGGGAGTCACTGGGAGCCGAGGTCCCTCGGAGCAGGGGTGTCCCTGAGAGCCTGGGGTCCGTGGGGTTGGCCGGAGCGGTGTGAATGCCGCTGGGGGCACTATCTTCTGGTTGTGTTCCTATTTCTGTGCTGGAAGAACAAACAGGGAAGTGGTTTTTCTGCAGTCTCATTGCAGCTCGCAAACAGAGCACATAATTCAGCCGGTGTTGCTCAACTGTCACAGCGTCAGAGGTGACGGCGCGGGGGGACCGAGCGCGGCGCATCCCTTCGCGTGCGGCCGAGCGCTGCGGAGAGGTGATGAGCAAATGCTTCTTTTGCTTTGGGGTTTGTTTTTCTTTTTCTTTTTTTTCTTTTTTAACTGCAACTTAAACGCAGGTTTTCTGTGCCTGCTCCCTCTGGAAGCAGCAGCGAGCTCAGGCATGTAGGAATCTCTCTAAGCTTGCTTGTCACGGTCCAAAATGGTTCGTTCTTGCCAACAGCCCCTGCACCAGGGGGTTGCGATGCCACGAGGAGCCGCCAACCCCACGTGGACTTGATGTATGGAAGAGTTTGCAGGGAGCTGGAGAAGAGCAGAGGGTGGCTCATTAATGGTTATAGATACGGAAAGGGCGAGTGTCGGGAGGATGGCGCCAGTGACAGGACAAGGGGTAACGGGTGTGAGCTGGAACACAGGAGGTGCCACTGGAATCTGAGGAGGAACTTGTTTGCAGTGAGGGTGCCAGAGCCTGGCCCAGGCTGCCCAGGGGGGTTGTGGAGTCTCCTTCTCTGGAGACGTTTCAAACCCTCCTGGACGAGTTCCTGTGGGATTTGGTCTGGGTGATCCTGCTGTGGCAATGGGGGGATTGGACTAGATGAGCTTTCGAGGTCCCTTCCAATCCCCAGTATTCTGTGATTGTGTGAATCTGCGGATGCTGGAGGTGTTTGGTGGCTGAAGGAGGCAGTTTTGGGGTTGGGTGTGGGTGGGAGCTGTGGCTGGCCCAGGTGGGACGGGAGCGGAGGGTCTGGCCACAGCCCTGTGGGCTGAGGGTCCCTCCGCCTTCGCTTGGCCCAGGATGCATGAGCTGGGCAAAACTGCATCTCCAAGAGCTCCTCTTGAACCCTCCCCTGCTGTGAGGCAGAACCTCAGGCCATCAGCTCCTGTTTTACCCCCAATCCTGTGGCTAAATCCTAAATCCTTTGGTGATTTCCATTTCTTTAGGCTGATGGAGAACCATCATCCTCCTCCTTTAGCATTTATCTGCCTTTCTCCTGCGGAACAAAGGCAATGCTGAACATGTGTTAGTTTGCAAGCGATGCCGTTTGCGGGTTTCCAGGCATCAGTGCCGGGCTATGCCTCTGGATTGGAGTTGCAGACACTTCAGGGGGATGTTCATTTGTTTATAAAAGAAAACCCACATCTGTTTCTATTTGAATTTTTTAAGTGAGCATACATAGAAACCTTTCGCTTGGTTTCTGGCTCTGTCAGAGCTGGATTTTGGGCCAAGTTTGACCTAACCGTGACCTTTCCGAAAGGATTACGAATTTTTTTGGTATTTGTTTATGACTTTTTAATAACGATGCCATGCGGGGAATGGGTCAGTTAAAGGTGAAATTAGCTTCGAATGTAAACAAAAGATGAATTTGGGGGCAGGGACTGGATTTGGTGGAGGCTTTAAATTGTTCAAGTAGTGCACCAGCGGAATCGCTCCCGAGAGCTTGTCGGGACTGGAGCTCCGGCACTGGGAGGAGTGGGAAGGATGTGGTCAGTGGGTCCCCCGGCGCTGGGTGCCAGCGGGATGTCGGGAGCCCATGGCTCGCCCAGCCACCATCAGACTTTATAACCCTGTGCTCCCGCTGGAGAAACGCCCCCATTACCCTTCTCCAGTAAATTCCTTTGGTTGCCAGCGGGAGGTTTACTACTGTTCGGCTGCTCAAGGAGAAGAGTCCCTCAGAAAACAGCATCTTCTTAGCACCGCCTGGAAGTGACCTGTTTTCTGGAGGGGGCTGACTGAGCCCTGTGGCTTTACCCCTAGTTTTTGCACCCTTCAGGCACACGGTACCTCGCAGGCCCTTGTGTGCCACCCCCTCCACAGGCAGGGGTTGCCTTCCAGTGCTGCTGTGTTCAGAGGTGTGCATCCTTTGCTCAAGCCACAATTCCATCCAGAGCAATTCAAATGCAATTTGCTTCAGAGGGTGATGTCTTGGGTCCTGCTAAAAAGCAGCAAAATGATTTATTGAGGCAGAGCCGCTCTTTTACCTGCAACGTGAACCGCTTCTCTGTGTGAATATGAATTCCTGCTGTGTAGCAAGGTGCAGGGGCCAAGTTCACTTCAAGGGGTGATCAGCACATCTTCAGATATCACGGAATCACAGAATGTTAGGGATTCAATATCTATCTATATAATATATTTGTATCTATATAATATATATATATCTGTATCTATCTCTCTCTCTAATATCTATCTAATATATAGATAGATATATTAGAGCCCAAACCAGTCCCAGCATCCTAACGCCAGTGCTGTGCATTAATCTTGTACCTTTCTCTCTCCCTTGGAAGGAAATTGGGGACAGCATCTTGCTATAAAGGCAAAGATGGGAAGCACTGGAAGTCCCACTGAGTATCGACAGCATTCCTTTCGTTCAGCTCAGGTGTTTCTTTTCCCCGCTGGCTTTGGCTTATTTAATCTCTGTGACTGGGAACTCCAGGATCAATAAAAGCGTAGCTCCGGCTTTGAGCTCCAAAAGCCTGTTTGCCACTTCAGACCAGTAGGAACCAGTTGAAAAGGTTCAGGTGGAATTTCTACTAAGAGTGAGTAAACTACAGTTAGAGCAGACTTCGATACCATTTCCCCCAAGCACAATCTAATGGCTACTTGCAACAAGGCTGGTTTAATAACATCTGTTTCCCCTTGAGTCACTGGGGGAAAGTATTGATATTGCCATATTCTCCAGGAACGCTTTAAACCACGTGTTGCCTTCACCAGAACACTGATAGTTCAAATGTTTATGGTGCTTTGTGGTATTATCTCTTCTGATGGTGTGGTCAAACGTAGCAAGTATATTGTAAAATACAGACCCTGCAAGGGTTTTATGTGTGTGGGGGGGAACTTTTCCTGTTGTTTGGGAGGAAGTGGCGTTCTCTAGCCTGCTGTCCAGTCTGTGTGTTCTGCGAGTACCTGCTGCGACCCAACCACACCAAACCAGTGATTTATTGTCATTCCCACTTACCGTATGCAGAAGCAGCAGTGTGTGTGCCATGTTGACAAGCTCGCGTTCTTACCAAATAGCGCAGAAAGTACTAGGAAGATTTTCATGAGGTTCACATTGTTTTCTGCGGGTGTATTTTAGCTCACAGCCAGTCCATGGGTAACCCTTTCCATCCAGAGCTCCCCCCAAGACCTGTTTTGGGGACTGCATTGATCAGCCACAGCGGGGTCTTCAGAAGCTAAAATCTCTGCCCCCTTTCCTTGCCCCTAGAACCTACAGGTGCATATACTTAATTTTCGCCTCCAAGTGCTCAGTTCCTGAGGGATGAGTTCAGGAGAACCTGCTGATTTCAAGAGGTTCCGTGGCTTGTTCAAAGTCACAAAGCAAATCAGCAGCCAAGCTCCAAATGGGTCTCCTGTCCTCCTGGTCAGTGTGGTGGTTGGTACCTGTTGCTGCGGCTTTGTCCCCAAGAGGATGGAGAAGTCCCAGCAACTGTGCAGAAGTCGCTTTGCTCACCCTCCCTGGGAACCGTGGTGCTGGTGCGGGGCTGGATGGTTGTGCTGGAGTGAGCAGAGCAGCTCTGGGTGATGGGGAGGGTGCTTCTGGCTGTGTAACAGATACACCAGAAGTCTTAAAAGAAGTAGATCCTGCCTGAGTGAGAAGATGAGTCAGAGGGTAAAACCCCAGGCTTGTTGCACACAAGGGTCCCCTGCAGCTCCGGGATGCTTGGACTTCCCCCGCAGACATACCGAGAGTGCGCAGAGTTTCCATTCTCCTCCTCTCTGGGCATGTCTGAGATTTACAGCCCAGACCAGGTGGTTCACGGGATGTCTTTTTGTCCCCTCCAGCAGTGCTGTGGTGGTCCATGGTGGGAGCATCCTCTGGTGAGATGCTCTTGCAGAGGGAGAGCCATTTGGTTGCAAATCCCGTGCAGACACATGGCCACGAGTGATCAAATTGTACTAGCTCTAGCTCCTGGGAGCTGGGAGAGCTGGTAGAGAAACACGGACACCCTGAAAGTTTTTGTTAAAAGCCTTATGAAGATTGTTTTCTTCCTTTTATTTAATAAGCCCCTGGGTAGTTGTCTGTCCTGAGGGTAAGTACTGGCTGGTGCTGGGCTGACACGGTGTGCAGATACGCGGAGATAACGGCGATTTGGTGCCGAGATGAGTTTCCTGGGCATTAAGTGTAATGTTCAATTTCTTTTGTTACAGATGGAAGAAAAACGACGCAAGTACTCGATCAGCAGTGATAACTCAGACACCACTGACAGTAAGACCTTTAATTCGAGGCTTTGAACAAGATAACTAAACGATTCACCTCCAGCAGGGAAAACGCTTGAATAATTACTTTGCAAAGAGGGGAGGAAACTGCATTTACTGGGAAGTCTCTGCACAATGAATTGTGCGCCGGGCTGGGTTTGTCAGAAAGGCAGCAACAAGCTGATATCAATTTAAACGCCCCGGCTGCGGCTCCTCTTAACTGATGAGAGTGTCTCCCTCCTGTGAGGAGCCTGGGCGAGGAAGAGCTGCTGATTGCAGATCTGCTAACGAAGCAAAATACCCTTTGTAGACGAGTTGTCCTTCCCCCTGCGAGCTGCAGCCCGGGACTAGTTAGCTCTTGACTGAGCGGTACTGGGGGAAAGGGAAATTTTTACTGGAGTCAGGGTAGAACCGGAGCTGCCTCGTTCCCTTCTCGCGAGCTGCGGAGTGATGTGAGAAAAGGGAGAAGGCTCAAGCCAGCAGAGCTTGCAAGCCCACGCTTGCTTTTCAACATCTACCTCGCTTCATCCTCATTCAGGAAAGCGCAGAAGCATGTGCTCAACAATAAACCACGTGCAAATGTGCTGGATTTTGGCTATAAATAGAGCGCTTTCCTCTCCCACTTACTCCGGGGTTTCACCCACTGCAGACATGCCGCAGTGCTCAGTACCCTCGAGGCACTAATCTAATCCTTTGGCCGGGCTCCGGAGTTTCCTACTAGTTGCTCTTGGTTTCTTCCGAATGTCACAGTAATTTCATCTGGGCCGTGCTGGGAATTTGCTCTCCACACTTTACAGGATCTGGCTGCTGGATACCCGAGAACGAAAGGGACTTTGCTAAAAGACACTAAACTTCTGGGCCTTTTCCTAACAGGATGATGGGGAGATTACAGGGGGTTATGGAAAGGCTGATCGTGCTGGGTTTGGCTGCCGTTCCCACAGCTTTAGCCAAAAAAATTGTCAGCGTGAGCCGAGTTTACACCACGACTGCCGATGGGAACCTGCTGTTTGGCTACCGGAGGGGACCCCAGGCCGGCCGCAGCCCTGGGGGGGGTGGGTCTGGGGGCTGAGTTTACGGAAAGCGTTTCAGGCTCTGTCAACACCTCGCGCTTCTTGTAAAGTGAAGCATCTCTAGCTCAGAAAGGGGTTTGTTTTGGAAGCCCAGCTCCAAACTTCCCGTCTCCTAATCCCAGATGCTCAAAGGCTTAACCAAGCCGAGCCGCGCTCGCTGGCTTCCCTGCCTCTTGGGGGTAAGGCATCTTTAATCGCTGCATTAACCAACACGCCCTTATCTCTGCCGGGCTTGGATATTTATGCTGCAGGTGATATCTAAGCTGTTGACAAACGCTGTCCTGCAGGATAATTGTAAACAAAGCGATGACCCTTTTTATGCCTCCGCCGGGGAAGGATGGTAGTGGCGCGTTATCTGAGTCTGCGGAGTTGTAGCATCGTGTTGTAGCTTGAGAAGAAGGGGCAAGGTGGGAATTAGTGACTCAGTCTCTCGGCGTGACGTGTGGATCTGCTGCTGCGATGCTTGGAGCAGCTCGCCGAGGAAAGCGGCGTTTCCCGGCGGCTGCAGCACAGGGACTTGTACTGGGCTTTAGGTCCATAGCCCGGATAGTACTAGAATTATAAATAAAGGGATTTTTAATTGTAAAAAAACCGATTTATGTGGAGGCCACTTTAATGACATCTAGGCTAATGCTGGCCTTGGGGAGTGAGAGATGCCATCAGATCTGGCCTTCGTTTTAGGAAGTACAGGAAAGTGAGTTTATCAAGTCAAGAGTACGAGTTGAACTAGCGTCTCTCCCTCTGCGAGCCAAAAGAGGCTCGTGGGATTTATCTGATCGCCTGAGCTGGCAGAAGGAGGGATGTTTCCCACCATGGTGGCACCACACCTGGAACAGCCCCGGTCCCTCATGCCAGCTCAGCCCCTCTTGAAGTCCTCGCATGCCCGGCTCTGCTGTGTTTGGCAGCTGCTTGTGTGGACGGCCTTGTTTCCTTCTATTCAGCCACCCAAGGATAAAATCAGTGTTAAATAGGCCTATTGATAGTTAATTTGTTGCACCCCACGGAAACTTTTGTGTGTGGTGGAATCTGGAGGGGTCCTGCCGGTACCAGAGGATCCAAGTGTCATCGTTATTATACAAAGATTCTAATAACCAGTTCGTTATTTTTTATTATTTAAAACATGCAGTTTGTTTTTTCTTTTAACTAAGTATTGGCATGGGCAGAGGAGTTTTACCCAAGTTGGTCGGTGTGTTTTTTGACTATAGGGTTTGGAGTCCTCAAGCAGTTGAGGTGCTTGTCTCTAAGCATCCTTATTAGAAAATTTTTCATCTTACCTCCTTAATTCCTGATGCCAATAGATTCCCGATTCCAGGAATGAGCCCTGATTCGTTCCCTCTTAGAAATGGTTCTTACTCGTGGCTTTGGCTTTCTCATTTCTGATGTCCGCGTTTGAGAAGGGTGGTTTGGAACTTCAGAGGCCTCCGTTGCACCGTCTGTAGCAGCAGGAAAGTGGTGTTAGTCTGTTCTGGTGAAGTACCCTGGGATGTGCACAAAAATAATGCTATGTCAAGGTGCTGTTGCCTCTTGGTGTTGACCTGAAGCGTCAGTTGAGGCTGTAGTCAGTGGAGGCTGGAGGCAGTGGACCTGGTGACAAAGATAGGGAAGAACCTCTGCCTCTTTCCCGAGTAACCTGTCCCTGTTGCCTTGTTGCAGGTCACACCACGTCCACCTCCAGATGCTCCAAAATTCCGAATACGAAATCCACCTGGTCACGGCAGAAGGAGAAGAAGCCCTCTGAGGTACACAGGCTTTTAGGCTTTTGCTAAAGGCGAGTTTTCCCCCGGGGTTGTGCTTACCCAGATGTGGTGGCAACCAGCGTGGTGCCAGGACAGGGCATCCTCCGAGAAGCCAGAGCTGCAGCTCCTGCCAGTGGTGCCAACCTCAGCCTCGTGCCCAGCTCTGGTACCTGGTGGGCATCTCTGATGGGGGGTCCTTGTGCCCACTCCATTGGGGTCCTTGTGCCTACTCCACTTAGGTCATTGTGCCACTCCACGGTTGGGGAGAGGTTGAGTTTGGTGGCATTGGCAGGTCCTGTGCTCTCGGGGTGGCTGCATGCTGAGGTTCTCTGGTTTGGGTGCCCTTTCATTAATGGCACAGGTCATAGCGCTGATGGCAGGGGAGGGTGGGTGGCTCGGTGGCATGAAGGCTCCTCCCCGTGAAGAAGTGGGAGGTACAGAGCGCGGTGAAAGGAGAGACAGCGCAGCTGAGTTGCAGATTAGGTTGTGTTGGTTTCTTCCTGTCACGGGGCTCAAGGGCATTAAGCGGAGGCCGTTGGAGTCTGACCTTGTTGCAGGCTTTTCCCTCGCTCCTCGCTGGTCCAGGCGGTGCTGCCCACCCTGGAGGGCATTGCCCGGGTCACCCCTGGCTGCTCTGCGCTGCTGGGGCTGGGGCTGGCTCGGGAGGAGCTGCGTTTCCCAAGGACTGTGCTGGAGGGGATGGTGCTGTGCCCTATTTTCTCTTGAGTGCCTCGGATACGTTTCCACTAGACATGGAAACTATACTAGGCACGAGCTGCTGTTGTGGCAACTGCAGCGTTTAGCTTAGCAGTGCTCATCTTCAGTTCAGGAGCAGCGTGAGCAAAACCAGAGGGATGTTATTCTCACATTCCCTTTCTTCTGGACTGGGGTCCGGAATCAGACAGAGCTAAGTTTAGAAGCAGGTGAAGCTGGCCCAGCTCTCAGGCTGGGAACTCCTTCCCAAGCGCCCCCGTTACGTCTCTCCTGGGGCTGTGGACCGGTGAGCACAAACCTCTCTTAACATCCTCCCTTTGCATCAAGCTGAGTAGAGATTTTGAGGTTTTCCTGTGGTCACTGCCTGAATTGCAGCTGCACTTAGTTCTTCCCACTCTGACAGATTTACATTGATAGATCTAATGTGTTGGCGGTGGACGGAGGCTTTAAAAGTCCGAGTTGTTTGTGCCTTGGGTAAGGAGCGGGGCTGAGAAGCTGTCATTAGCAGCTCAGCTAATTGGAAACGCTCCAGACAGCAAAGAACCCGGGGTGCAGATGTCACTGGCTTCTGACTGGGCTGTTGGAAAGTCGCAGGTTAGGGCTGGTAGCATCACATTTTAGTTATAGATGTGTCCCCTGAAATGGGTAAGGGGATATTCTGTGACCTGGACCCCCACCGTTAAAGGATTTAGGGTGTCTCCTCCTCCTGGGATGCTGTTACTTGGAATAACTGCCCATCTCTGTGCCCGGTGTGTCTGTAAAGGCATCAGATTAGTCCTGTAAGTGCCTTCAGGAGTCCTGCCTGACGTTAGACCTGGTTAGATGAGCGAGGATGAGACCCGTGTCACCAGCAGCACCATATGTGCCACCCTGCTGAATATATAGATAGTCCTGCTCCGAAAGAGCCTGCGTTGGGAGAGCTCCTTCTGCATCGCTGGTACAGACATGCTTTTGTCTTCGATATGAATTAGCTTCACCAGCCAACTAGGAGTTTCCCAGGCTGCTAATGAAGTTCCTGGAGAGAAGTCCAAAGACTCCAAGTGAAAATGCTTCTGCACTTTATGAAGGACGATCAGACCCGGATCCAAGTTTTGCTGCTCTACAACAGCTGGAGTGAAATCTAAATCATAGTCCACGGCACCCGGGGAGACGTCAGATGTGGAGCCTGCAGAGGCCAAGCTCATCCCGCTGTTTAACGCTCCGTTATGCCCAGAGGACGTTTCTCAGTGAAATGTAGCTCTGGAACAAATAAAGTGAAGCAAAAGCTTCACAGTGCCCAGCTTTGCAACAGTTGGGACAGAAAGTGAACCCTGGTGGCACGTCTGAACTGAAACTCCAGGGGAATTTGGGGAGGCGATGTGTAATTACTCGAGCTGGAGCTTGGCCAGGATGCTCAAGCTGACAAACCATCTTCTACAGAAGTGTGGTGGGAACCTGAGCAGATGGGAACGGTCCAGATCTCAGCTTTACTCCGCTTACCCTGCATCTCTCCCGTGGCCACTGGCATCCAGGTCAGCTCGAATTCAGCTCCAGGTGAAAACCAGGCGTCAGGAGAAGAATGCCCCTGGGGCTGGAGGTAGGATTGCAGATCCGAGACCTGTCGTGGTGCACCGGTAATGGTTTGGAGGTCACTCCGGTGAGCTCTGGTTTATGGATTTCCTCTATAACAGCATCTTCCAAGCTTCTCCACAAGTGACCCAACTTCTGCTGTCGCTGTGAGCACCCGTGAACCCGCCTGGTGCGTGTGTGGGATGCACCGCCTGTCATCCTTGAAGCGCTGCAGGGTTTGGCACGTCCCGGGGGATTTCTCACAGGAGCACTGGGAGATTTCAGTCACAGACTGGGATGGGCATCGTGTCCTGCTGGAGCAAGTACTGAGAAGTGTAGAAGGTAAACCACGCCAATGCCAAACTACGCATGAAGTAGTGAAGTCCCTTTCTCTTCGTTATCCACAGGAGGGTAACAGGGAGAGCACGATGAAGGTATCATCAGCTGTTGCACCCCCCTGGGCAGTCTGTCCCAGACAGTTTGGGGCTGGACAAGCCTTTTCAAACTGTAACTCATAGCCAGGTTTACGTGCGGATTGCACCTTTACCAAGAGCTGCGCCGCTGTCGAGGTGCAGAGGGGTCCAGGGCATGTCTCGAGGAGCGGCGATGCTGGAGGACGGGCCGGGCGAGTTGTGCATGTGAGGAATGGCCGAGCTCTCCTGCTCTGCTCAAAGTCATGTCACCGTTTCCCCGCGAGCTGCCGGCTGCATTCCCCCTGCCAACCCGAGCAGGAGATAAAAAAATCAAAAGCATTAGTGTTACATAGTTATTAGCCAGGTCAGGGGGGTGATGTTTATTATGAAAGACTCTGTGAGAAGGGATTAACTATACACATTAAAAACCACCCGATACAAGGCATCTGGAAAAACAAGCTTCTTAACATGGAAAAGTACTGAGCTGTTTGTAAACATCCGCGAAGGGGGCCACTGCCAGGGAGGGCGATTATATTTATCTGTGCCTGTCACGGGGCTCTGCCCGGGCTCTTTCCTCATGTGTCCCAGGCACCAGGTCCCTGTCTCAGCTGCCTCCCTGACCGAGGTGACATTTGTCCACCCCTGCCCCACTCCTGGGCAGCAGAGACGTCGGGCAGAGCCCTGGTGTGATGCTGGTGGTGCCCCGGGCATGGGCATGGCTCTTGTGCCCTGCCTTTGCCCGTGGGCAGCTGCCAGCAGCTTCTTGCATCTGCAGTGATAGCAGGCTACCAATCTGGTCATTTTAATTAATCTCATTAGAGCTCGTTTGGCTCGTTCCTGGCCTCAAACGGAGCGTGGTGGCTGGTACCCACCCCTGGGTGCCTCCGCCTGAAGAGCCCTGCGAGGAGATGCTGGTCACGCTCCCTGCCCTGGGAGCTGGAGGGAGGGGGGTGCTCCTTTGAGTCCTCCCTGTCTTGGATGCCGAACCTGCAGCGGGGGGAGTAAGATGTGCCTAAAGTGTGGATTTGTGCTTCTTCTTGTGGCGTGTTAGCGCAATCCTGCCCCCGGCGATAGGGCTGCTGGGGATACGAGCGCCAGCCTCGCTGGTTAGACCGCAGTCAGCAAACCCTCTCTCCTCTTTCCGACAGGGAACAGTTGTCAGTGTCTAAGGGGGGAATATAAGAACAAGGCAAGTGTGTGAGGATAGTCGCTGGTTCTAGCTGCCAGCTCCCAGCCATCAGCAGCCTGGGGACTCCCTTGGATGCTGCCTCTGAGTCACTGCCGGAGCCGGTGCGTTAGTCATTACCTCTTGAACTGCTTGGGATCCAAACCGCTACCCTGCAGCGAGTTGCTGTGGAGAAAAAAACACCCTGTTTTTGTGTGCAAACCACCTGCCTGACACCCTCCAGCCGTCCCTTTTCCGAGCTGAAGAGCCCTGCTCGGCCTCAGCTCTCCTCTGCGGGTGCTGCTCATCCTCATGGCCCTTCTCCTTCAGTCTGGACCTTCTGGAGATGAAGGGTCCGCAGCTGCAGGCAGGGATCAAGATGAAGGGGAAACCGCAAATTTATACAATTTACATTATTTTCTACTTGCCTTGTTTAGATATTACTTCCTTGTTTTGAAAGATGTCTTTTTATATCCCCTTACAAGGATTTAGCCCGTTTAACAAACATCCTCGCCGTTTCCCTTCTAGAAAGTAATTCGTAGTGCATTAGTTCTTGGGTTTTTTTTTCCCTGCGATAGGTATAGAATGACCCGGTGCAATGTCAATTTAGTCCCTGGGCTTTCCATGCTTGAGGAAGGGCTTTTATGAGTATGGGCAAGCAAGGCTGGACGTGCTTTTACTGGGTTGGATGAGGAGAAAATCCGTCTCTGTTGGAAGGTTTGACTGCAGCGGCTTTGTCGCTTTTCCCAAGCCGGCGTGGGGACAACAGATTAGTACCATTGTCTTCCGAATGCTGAGAAGGGCCAGACAAAAATGCTTCTTGTTCCTATTTTAAATTCTGTTGTTCATTGAATCTTGTAACATTCAGCATTTCGAGAGGAGCGAGACTAGATGAAGAGATAGCAGGCTGGCTCCCAAATGAGCACAAGAGTGAGTATTTTTTTCCCCACAGGCAGATAATATCGCTGCCTGCAAACACACACCAGGCATCGCCGCCTTTCGGAGCCCTGCTACCGAGCATCCTTTCAGAAAGGGCTGGAAAAATGGGATGTAAAGGCAGGAAAATAGAACCAGGGATCATCTGGAGGGGTGTGAGGCCGGGCAACCGAGGGTTGCACCGGCGGAGGTGCCGGCTCAAGCTGATACGAAGACAGTTTGTACAACCCGAAACTATTCCCAGGGCTCCCATTGTTCCTGTTGTTTTCTCTTTCTCTAAAAATCCTTGTGACTCATGAGCTACAACAAACAATTTTATGCTTGAGAGAGTGAAGGGCTAATAGAGCTGGCTGGAAGTGAGGAGGGAGCCCTGCAAGTGAGGCAGCCGAGAACATCCCCAGGTCCTGCTGTGGAGGGAGGAAGGGGGTTATGGTCGGAGGGGGACAGATGCGACACGGCTGCGAGGTCATTGGGGGAGATTTGCTCATTTGTGGGGTTGTAGGAGGTAACAGATTCAAAAACGAGATTCTGGATGCAGGCTGTGGCCAGTCCCTTCCCACCTCTACCGTCCACCCTCTTCCTCATGAGCACATGGTCCTTGATTTTGAACGATGGGCTTCATTTCTCTTACATTTTCGTTGGATCACAGAATGTTATGAGTTGGA
>WEIS01077538.1:0-16107 GCA_013389965.1 Todus mexicanus | reverse complement strand
GTTGCTGTAAACTTTTGCTGAAGAGCTCAGGATTAATTGAATTTTTCTTGCTTTCTTTGGTTTGATATTTGAAGTGATTGTGGGTGCTAAGGAATTCCAAGTAGAATGTGCAGATGAAGTGATAAGCCTGTTGGAAAGCGGCAATGCAGCTCGTCACACAGGCACGACACAAATGAATGAACATTCTAGTCGATCTCATGCCATTTTTACCATCAGTATTTGTCAAAAACAATCTGCAGAGTCTCAAAAAATTACAGATGCTGCACAGGATTCGTCTTGGAAGTCAGTCCAGATGATTGCTTCAAAGTTTCACTTTGTGGATTTGGCAGGATCAGAGAGGGTGACTAAGACTGGAAATACCGGTGAACGCTTCAAAGAATCAATTCAGATCAATAGCGGTCTGTTGGCCTTGGGAAATGTCATCAGTGCCCTTGGAGACCCCAAAAGGAAAAGTGTACATATTCCATACAGAGATGCTAAAATTACTCGTATTCTGAAGGACTCCCTAGGAGGAAATGCCAAGACTGTCATGATAACGTGTGTAAGTCCATCCGCATCAGATTTTGATGAATCTTTGAATTCCCTCAAATATGCCAACAGAGCCAAAAACATTAGAAATAAACCAGTTGTAAATTACAATCCCGATCAAGATCGGATTGATGAAATGGAACTTGAGATCAGATTGCTTCGAGAAGCTTTGCAGAACCAGCAAGTCGGTAACCAGTGTTCACACAACTCGAATCAAGAAAGAACTCGTATCAGTTCTCTCGAGGAACAGCTCACCAGGCTTCAGGCTCAGTGTTTCAGTTATAGAAATTGTGTAGATGAAGCCTTCCCATTTCTGGTTGATTTGAATGATGATACTAGCTTAAAAAGAAGTCATCGGGACAGGTTGCAGAGCTGGATCACCATGGTACAGGAAGTAAGGAAGGAAGCTCTCAGCATGCAGGAAACTGACACGGGGGCTGGGACCAGCCAAGAGTCACAACATGTCACAATTCTTCAGCTGAAGAGGGATTTAAAGAAATGCCAGGTATTTAATTATAAGTTCATTATTTGAATAACTTCATGAAAGGGCAGTCTGCGAAAATTTGAATTCAGTTTCCAAAGATGTAAAAACCTAGACTTGATTGTACTTTAATTAGACAATTTAAATTCAGTCTTGTATAATTTTTGTTGTCTAATTCCTGGGACATAGCTTTATTGTAATGGACAATTGAATAGACAATCATCTTAATCATGATAGAACGAAGTAATGTTGTATTTGTAGTCAGTTTCAAGATATTTCTATGAGGCTGAGCTATTTAATCTGTTAGATTTTGGGGTTTAGCTATGCTGGTGTGCTAGATCTGGCTGGCTGGGGTAAATTTTCTTCATAGCAGCTCATGGGATGCTGTGGTTAAGATTTGTGACTGATGCAATGCTTTCAACACACTAATGTTTTAGGTCTTACTGAGCAGTGCTTGCACAAATCTATTCTGTTTCTGCCTCTGCCCCACAGAGAATAGACTGGAGGGTGCACGAAAGGCTGAACACACACATACACACATGCACAACCAAGCAGATGACCGGAGCTAATCTAAGAGTTATCTCATGCCATGTAACATCATGCTCAGTAATTAAAAAGGAGGAGAGAGGGTTTAGGGAGGTTAGCCGTATTTTGCCTGGGAACTGGCTGAGCATCTGTGAGCCTTAGGAGATGGTGAGTGATTGCCTTTGCATTATTTGCGTTGCTTTATTCTTTTTCTCTCTTCTTCCACTTCACCTCTACTTACTGAAAGAATGTCTATCTCAACTCACAAATTTTCGTGCGTTTACTCTTCCTTTGCTCGTCCCGCTGGGGTCGGGAGTGAGCAAGCAGCTGTGTGTGCTTAGCTGACCGCTGGGGTTAACAGTACTTTTTGGTGCCCAGCATGCAGCTCAAGGCCTTTGAGATAACAGATTTTCCTAGGGTGTGTTAGATTAAACCTCTGTTATACCTGTTTAGTTAAGTGTGGATTTTCCGAGTGGCTGTTGCAGACCATGATGCATCTTCACTTTGGGTGCTGACTACTGCGTTTCCTCAAGTTTTCTGGTGCTTGATTCTCTTCTAGCTGTACAACAGACTCCAGGAATCATTAATGAGTGTTTTCACCTTTTGCCATTTAGTGTGTTGCTTAGAATTTTGTTTTCCTTTGCTTTGGAGAGCTGTGATAAAATCACTGGCCTTCAGCCTGCTGTTGTATTTGGGTCTTACATTGCCCATGTCCCAGTACTCCAAGAACCATCTCATGGACTAAACCAGCAACTGTATCTTTCCCCTTTTCTCCTCTGAGAGACATTTTGTGGAGAGAGGAAAGAATGGCACCTGTCCCTTCCTCTCCTCCAGTTCCTTCAATATCTTTGTGTAGTCAGACTGTTCATACCGATGTGTGTTGTGATTCAGATTTTGATTATTGTTCAAGAGATTAAACAAGTAGTTGGGAATGTCACACAAGAACATGCTCTAAGGCAATTGATCCCTGGAGTGGCAGGGTGAATGGGAGGAGTTGGGCAGGTGTTCCGATAGCTTGGGATTTCATGCCTGAACAGGCTTGTAAACCCACCAAACTAATACACTGTTCAAAGGAGGGGAGGCAAAAAGACAGTGAGTTTAAAGCTGTGTCGGGACCTGTTTCATGTCTGTCAAGCCATTGTCCAGGTGTCCTCAGACCTGAGAAGGTCTCTTGCTCTGAGGCCACACAAACACACCCTAAGCCAGAGGCCAAGCTCTCAACTGTAATCACTGCTCCTGTAGTCAAGGAAAAACAGTGGAAGCAGAGTTGAACTGCTATTAGGAGAAGAAACAGCTCCTCCTGAGAGGGGAAGAGAGGAAGAATAAGAAGAGGCAACCTATCCTATTCTGCGGCAGGACAGGGGAGGAAAAAGATAGAAATCATAAGTGGGAAGTGCCTGGTCCCTATCCACGACCAAGCTGCAAGGTAGGTGAAAAGACTTTGTTTATCAGCAAGATGAGCAAATTGCTACCTCGTTGCTCCAGTGCTGAGATAGTGGAGCTAACAATCTGGAACTTGAAGGCAGGGAAGCACAGTAGCTGGAATCTATTGCTCGGGACTGTGGGATTGGCAGAGAGATTGGAACTGTCCATTGGTTTTGATGGACACCAGTGCATCCTGTACTGTAATGCCATCAGAATACCAGGGGGCAGAAGACGCCTGGATTTCTGGAGTGACAAGGGGATCCCAGTTGTTGTCTGTGTTAGAAGCTGAGTTGAGCCTAACAGGGAACAAGCAGAAGCATCCTATTGTTGCCAGTCCAGAAGTCCCATTTATCCTTCCTGTTGACACTCAAAGGAAAGTACTTAAGGGATCTGAAGAGGTACCGTGGGACCTTGGATGTAGCCACTGGAGGTTCAGAGAAGATTAAACAACTGTTGACCTTGCCTGGCCTTTTGGATGATCCTTCTGTTCTGGGGTTGCTGTGTGTTGAGGAAGAGCAAGTGCCAATTCCTACCATGATGGTGCAGTGGCATCGGTATCGTCCCAGCCGAGACTCGCTCGTTCCCATCCAGGTGCTTATTTGTTGACTCAAGAGTCAAGGAGTGATTAGCAAGACTCACTTGCACTTCAGTAGTCCTGTATGGCCAGTGCAAAAGTCTGACAGAGGATGGAGGTTTACAGTGGATTATTGTGGCCTGAATGAAGCCATGCCATCATTAAATGCTGCTGTACCAGACATGCTAGTACTCCAGTATGAACTGTAGTCAGAGGCAGGCAAGTGATGTGCCATAACTGAGATTGTGAATGAATTTTTGTCAATCCTTTTTTCAGCAGAGTGCAGGCCACAGTTTGTTTTGAAGTGGAAGGATGTCCAATCTGGAACCGACTGCCATGGAAGGGTGGAAGCGGAGCCCTACCACTTGCCCTGTATTGTTCCAGACTGCACTGGAACAGGGCAAAGCCCTGCAAAGCAAGCAATGCATTGATGACATGACTGTGTAGGGCAACACAGCTGAGGAAGGGTTTGAGAAAGGGAAAAGAAAATCCGGATTCTTTTGAAAGCTAGTTTTACCATAAAACAAAACAAAAAGTTCAAACGGCCTTTACAAGAAATCTGATTTTGGGGGAATAAAACGGCAAGATGGACACCGTCACATCCTAGCAATCAGTAAGTGATCAATAAGTGATCATCCTAGTGATCAATAAGGGAACAGCCCATGTCCCCAGTAGCTAACAAAAAGCAAACCCAGGCATTCCTAGGAGTTGTAGGATTCTGGAGAATACATATCCCAGGTGATAGTCAACTTGTAAATACTCTCTGTCGAGGGCTGATGGGTCCTGTCACATTGTGGGAAACCACTGGAGGTGGAAAGCTGCTGTGTGGAGTCCCACATGACAAGGTGCAGAAACTTCTGAAGGGAAAGATGAATCAAGTCAAAGTGCAGAAATGAAAACCCTCCAGCTGGCCTTAGGTGTTGCAGTATGGTACCCATACCACTACCCAAAACACTGTACGGTCCCCATACCACCACCCAACGCACTTTCTGGGCCTCGCAAAGCAAGTTCTGTGGTGACATGGCATCCCAGGATGCGCTGAGTCAGACGGTGCGACTTGTTTCCTAAAAAATCTCACAAGCGCCTGACCGAGTGATCAGGGATATCACATTCTGTGTCATTCACTAGTCTCTGGAAAGACTGAACGATACAATGGACTGTTAAAGACCATACTGAAACCAGTAGGCACTGGGACATGTCTGCAGTGGGATGCAAATTTTGTCAGAAGCCACTTGGCTAATTAATAGCAGAGGATTATCTGTCTGACCCGGGCCAGATAAAACAAAGACTCTCTGTATTGTAGATGAGGTCTGCAGTGCATGTAGAGACCTGGCTGGGAAAGACAGTGTCGGTTGTTCCTTCATCGGGAAAAAGCAAACCTGTCTGTGGGACTGCTTTTGCTCAAGGACACGGGTACACTTGGTGGGTAATTGGACGGATGGGGAAACCTGATGTGTGCCTCAAGAGATTTAACTTCAGGGGATAATAACGCATGTTTTCAATTGTATGTTTTAGGAAGTACTACAGCAGGAACAACCTAAACCAACAGTGAACAGGCCTCAAAAAAAACCTGGGCAGGTGCAGCAGTGTACCAGCCTTAGCTGGTTTTGATGTACAGTAACTCAGCACAACATGCCTCTCCTGTCCTGAATGACTGCTATAACAGGCAGAACTCAAGTCATGGGCTAAATCACCTCAGTGGACATTTTAGAAACATTTTACAGATATTTTACAGGAATGACCCATAGAATAAGGGAATGATACCTCAGTACAAGTCAAAGGACAAGAAGGGAGGGATGCTTAGTGAGGTTCCATTGGATAGTGTGGGACTTCAGCATGACATAAATGGTGTGGAATATGGAGCAGGGGTTGTACTGGATCATAGCAGCTCACAGGGTCCTGTGTTTTAGATCTGTGACCAATACAAAGGTCATAACACATCAGTGCTTTAGGTCTTGCTGAACAGTGTTTGCACAGTGCCAAGGCTGTTTCCATTTCTGCCTCTGCCACTCCGGTGAATAGATTGGGGGGTGCACCCAGGGGCAGGTGACCCAAACCAGCCAAAGAGGTATTTCATGCCATATGACATGGTTAGCAGTAAAAAGGGGGAGGAGGAAGGTGGCTTAGGTACATTAGGTTTTCTCAGAGGTTATCTTTTGCTCAGCAGCTGTCTGGGCATCAGTTGGAGGCAGCGACTGATTGAGCTTGCATTCGTTTGCTTTTCACTGCTTGCTTTGTTTTCTTTCTCTTGTCTTCTGCTTCACCTTCACTTACTGAAATCTGTCTCAACACACAAGTTTTCTTGCTTTTATACTTCCTTTCCTCTTCCCCAGTCCCACTGGGGCTGGTGCTGTGTGTTCTTAGCTGCCCACTGGGGTTAACCCACAACTACTTCAGTTGTTCCACAAACTCTGAAATTGTTTTGAATTCTGCAAATAAATCAGCCTGTCTGAAGCATTACAGGTATAAGTACAGTGCAGGTATTTTTACAGGTATCAGTGTACTTAGAGATAACCTGTGGGCTAAGTTTTGCAACTTACATCTAATGCTATCTAACCTATGAACATAACATGCTGGTCTAATACTTCAAAGTTGTATCTCATCTATTATCATTAAGTGATTTCTTAACTTGCAGTTCTTCAGCAGTGTTCTCACCAAGAACTCCTGAATTTCCTTTTCATTATCATGCCTTTAGCTAGCTGGGTTTCTAAACTATTTACAGACTTATCTGTCTCATCAGTTTTCTAACACTTGCTGTTGTGTTATGCATCAACTTCTTGCTTTTTGGTGGCGTCATACGTCTTCACAGTTTTCTAGCTGAAGCGAGGATTTCGAAACAGTATATGGGATTCTTTGCATGCAGATATCCCACAAGGATCCTGTCATGCTGGTAGCTCTGGTTAGTTCTTCTTCAGAGAGTGCTAGACAATGACCTATGGGGAGAAGAGCTCTCAGCCTTCTCCAGCGTGAGAAGGTCTCCTCACAGAACTGATACATGATCACATAAAGAATTCTTTTGGGGAACATCCCCACATGCATTTAGGAAGTGCATGTTTTGGATGTACTGAGTTAAAATGTTGACTATGAATAATAAAACATCCAAAATGATGCAGATTGGTGTAAATAAACAGATGCTCAAATGACAGGTAATTTTGTAACGAAGTATATGTACACTAAGTTTGAAACCGAGTAAAGTTCCCATGCAAGAACAGCTCAGAAGAACTAATCTTAGTCTGTCTTGTAGCAGAAGGAGACAGTGCTCCAACAACTTAGAATTTTATAACATCAACCCATTTTCAGTTTGCAAACTGTGGTAAGCCTGTAGATTGTTATCAGGCAATTGCATATACAAATTCTGTCTTTTCTTTGTTCTAAATCAATCTAAATCTCAGCTTTTTTTCTTACTTTTTCATTTTTTTCTATAGCTTATTTTAAACCTGTTTCCTAGGTTCAAAACAATATAAGAGCTGTATAAACTTTAATTTCTCCAGGTGAGTATGCCATCCACAGCCAGAAGCAGGTGGTTAGGAAGAGGCTAAAATAAACGAGACAGTACAGACTGTAGAGCAGGGCTTGCATATGAGCAGATGTAATAGCTAATAGTGGACCTATTCTTGTGTGTACATACGTATTTATTTGCTAACAGCTATGAATGGCTGGATAATGCTGTCTCGCACAAAAGAAAACTACTGGCATATTGGGCTAGCCATAGCTAACAGCTAAACTCCCACCCAGCCATTCATTCATCCCTCCAGCAGCCGGGCTCGGGGAGAGAAAATAGGGAGAACAGGAATGAGGAGGCTTGTGGGTTGAGGTAAAGACAGGTAAATTTTTTGCCAATTAAAAACGAGTCTCAAATTGGGGCAGAATTGTTCAGTTTATTGCCAGTTTAAAAAAATAATATAAAGAATTAGTTACTCATTTGGGTAGTGGGAAACAGAAACACTGAACCAACACCTTTCCTCCCCCCCTTTTCCAGGCTTATCCTTACTCCTTCACTCCCTGTTTCTCTCCCTCACTGCTGAATGGTGCAGGGACATAGTGGGGTGGTTTACGGTCAGCAAATAGCAGTTGCTTTGCTGCTCCTTCCTCCTTGCACCTTTCCTCTGATTTGACATAGGCTCTGCATGGGCATCAGTTCTTTGAGGAATATCCATCTGTTCCAGTGCAGGTCCCTCCTAGTCTGCAGAGTGGATATCTGCTGCTCCACTATGGAGCACCTACTCCTTCTCCTCTTCCTGGTGTTCCCTCTGCTCTTTCACCTCTCAGTCTTTTGGTTCCTTTCTCTTCTGCCTGCCTGGCATTTTATGCCCTTTCTTAAATGTGTTTCCACAGAGGTGGCACCATCTTGGCTGAGAGGCTCAGCTGTTCCCTGTGGTGAGTCCACTGGAGTCACCTAGAACCAGCTGTGTCCAGCATGGGAAAACCCTGGTCTCTTCTCACAGACACCACCCCTGCACACCCACCAAACCCTACACCCAGTACAACTGAGCAAATATATTCTGATATTACTCATGTATGTTTAATAAAGTCCCGACAACATGCCACTTAGTGTTCTGTCACTTCATCCTGCCCCACTCTGTCACCATGCTAACATCTGTGCATGCTTTTTTTTTTCATGTAGTTGGCTTAGCTCTGTGGAATGATACAGGACCAATGAGGGACAGGATATGCTTGTCAACTACGTTTAGCAGTAACATTTCATTGGTACATAGACTTGGGAAAAAGTTCTGTTCTCTAAGGAGATATCAGGTTCTTGAGTGCTTTCATAATAGCTATTCAGAGTTGTCTTTTTCTTGGAAGAAAGATATAGGAAAGCTAGTTGTACAGAACCGTCCAGTTTTAGAACAATAAGATATATTTCAATGCTTCATACTACAGGGTTTCTGGAAGAGTAACAACATTTGGAAGTTTCCTTTGGTCCGTTTTGGATTATTTATGTATAAGAGCATCTGAAGAAGCATTCTTATGGTTTCTTTAATCCTAACACTGTTGTCTGAGTTGCAGAATGAGGTCAGCTGTCCTTATTTCTTCATTTGAGAAGTGTATTAGTCTTGCGGTTGATGCTGAGATGTTGTGGCAACATCTCACAGCACCCTGTCCTGGTTTGGGTTAAAACAGAACGATTCTGTTCTATGATTTTTACTTTTCAGGTAGGTCTGTCCTTAATAACTGCACTGTCTGAAAATTAACAGCATGTTTTTGCAGAGTATCTGCTTCTAACAGTGGTAACGCTCCATGTTTATAGGTAGTACCAAGGATGGGTATGCAAACCAAGGTCACTGCTAGATTTTGTGTACCACACCAGGGGGATGCAGAAAGTAAGGGCTGCACTTCCAGGGAGGAGCAGACAGGACAGGTGACCCTAAACTGGCCAACAAGATATTCCATCCCATATACGTCATATTTGGTATGAAGCTGAGGGATCACGAGGGTCTCGGCCCTTCCGTTTTAGCCCTCCATTTTGCCCTTCGTCTTCCATCTCTCTGGGATTGAGCTGCTCTCTCGGCTTCGGGACTTTTCCTCACTTGGTTTGGCCTTGGCAGCTTCAGCTTTGCCCTGAGGCCTCCGGCCCCGGTCTCAGCCCCCGGCTCAGGCCTTGGCTGGGCCCCAGGTTCTGGGCCGCATCCCTGAATCCAGCTCCCGGTTCCCGTCTGCTGCTGGGCCCTTCCACAGCATCAGTGGTGACGGTGACGTATTTACCATCTGGGGGGTTGGGCTCGATACTGGCTTTGTACATATTTATATCTATTTACTTCTTCATTATTATTGTTATTATTATTTTCATTTCTTAGTAAAGCTCTTCTAGTTTCCTTTCCTAATCAATAAGACTCTCTCCTTTATTTCCTTTCTTCCCTGTTTGGGTGGGGAGGGGGAGAGAGCGTTCTGTTGCAGATTTGGGGGGTGCCCTGACCCCAAACCGTGACACACCCTAAAGAGAATATCTGAATCTAGATGTCTACTCCAATCAAGTAGCTTTGGTTATGGGTTCACTATTCCCTCGGGAAGAAAGCAAATCAATAGATAAAATAGAAGTGAAGAAATAATTGTTTTACCGCAGATAACCACTTAGACAATTTGCCATACATACCTCAAAACTTTGCAGTTCTGATCACATCTTTTAACAACAAACAACAAATGAGGTGGGGGACGAGGAGAGAGAGAATGTCCATTTTCCAACTGTACGAAAAGTAATGTCCCTTTTTCCCCAGCTGAACTTTTCTCTTATTATCTAGCAGGCTCTCGTTTTGGATGAAGAAGTATTTAGCCAGAAGGATCATCAACTTCAGGTACTGCAGAATCAGATAAAGACATTAATACAGGAAAATGAAGAACAACTGGTATCTTTGAAGGCAGCTCAAGAAGCGCATAGATTACAGGTATTTTTCCTCCGGTCCTTACGTATATCTATGTTGAACCACCCTTCCACTGTGTGAATACATTCATTATTTCAAGACAGGTACCTCCGGATTTTTCTGGCCATAGCTACCTGTCAATCTTATGGGCATTTTGTTTGAATTAGAGCTGTATCCCTTAAAGGAGTTGAGTTCATCTTGTGAATTAAGCACGATAGTGTGATTCCTCAAGTTTGTGTATCGCCCTAGCTGTGCACAGTCTTCCTGCATAACAAGAGATGAATCATTCACCCTCTGCCTGCTTCCTAAAGCATAGCACACACCAGCTGTGTATTACTACTAAGTGATTTCAGGAAAACTAATGAATTTGCACTTGAAGGGCCTTTAAAGATTCTTCATAATCTAAAAAGACTATAAAGATCCTATAGAATGCTTTAATTGAAAGGTTGTGTAGAAATGTATTTTGTTACAGCTTTATTAAGATTTAGAGTATTGTTCCCTTTTGACTTTATAAGACAGAACGGCATCCTAATTTTCTGAGCATTTACTATTAGAGAAAATTGAATGACATAGTGTAAACTGTTTGCCTCCCTCCTTCTCTAGGTCTTGTGCTTGCTAATGAATTTATGTTGGGTGTATAAAGTTTCAAGATCCAGGAAACCATAAATAGAGTAGTTAATATTCTCCTGGAGTTGCCTGCCACATGGATAATAGAGAAGTTAATATCTGACTTTGTAAAAGAGAAAAAGTGTAAGCACGGCTAGCTAGTACTCTTCTCCTTATTCTACTTTTTCTCCTTTTTCCTCTTCTTTGCTGATGACTTGGGGAAAGTCAATGAATGAAAGGTAAGTACGCTAGTCTTCATCTTTTTCTTCCCTCTGTCACCTTCTTTCTTTTCTGTCACCTCTGGCTAGGTTGGGGGGTTTTTAATTATTTTTTTTTAACCTGTACAGCATAGCGTCAGCTTATTACACTGAGATAATGCTGATATAAATTCTGGACGGTACAAGGTACAGGTAATGCACACAAGCAGTTGTGGTGTAAGTAAGAGATCATGGTTGTTTCCATGTCAGAGACAAGAGAGAAGCTTGGGAGCTCTCAGGCACCATTTTGGTACTTAATCTGCTGAACTGACAATTTTATTTATAAACATTAAAGGTTTATACCCATGTATTTATATAACAAGTTCCACTGTGGGGTTGTGTCTACAAGGGTATCAGAGACACAGAGCTTCAAGGTGCATCAGTTGGCCTTTACTGCTTCCAAAATCATAACAAATATAGTATTCATACATGTATATTCTATTTCCTGTGACACTGGAATATTATGTATTGTATTCCAACAAAGTGTCAATTTGCAAGGCATTGTCTATGTTTGTTTGGAAGGAACTTCCAGTCTAAGAAAACAAGATATAAAGAATGAATACAAACATATTATCTAAAGTAGGAGAATGCAAAGTATCTCTCACTGAATACTTCCAGTTGATTATCACTAGCTATTCCTCCATTTTTCTGATGTTACAAGGCCAGACTGTAGTGGTATTTGGAAAGAATTGAAAGGAATGGAGAGAGTTGAAAATGGATAGAATCTTGGCCTTATGGATAAATCAGTTTAGGTGAGAGAAGTAGTTTTGAACAATGTACACAGACTGCTCTAGGAGAAGCAGATAAGTCAGTTCTCCAAACTGGCATTACTAATAACATGTAATAACTTGGGATCATACATTTATGTTTATTAATACAACTAATCTTTAAAGTGGAACTGCTCAAAGAGGCAGAGGAAGCCTGTATACATGTTTAATTAATTATACTCAGCCAGCATCTTTCATTTGAACATTTTTGTTGAATTCCCCTTTTCTTTCTCCATAAACACACATATAAAGCAAGCACAGGCTGATAAGTATGTCATCTAGTTCTCACTAGATGCCTAGGTAAGCTAGTGTAACTTACATGGGATAGGTCTTTCTGGACAAAAATGTACCGAGAATTTATTGGAGTGAGGGTGTGTGTTAGATTGATGATATGTCATAGAATTTTCAACTTGTTGCAGAATGTGTGTGCACTGCAGAAGAATTTAGGATCAGTGACTGTTTTACAAGATTCATGACCTTTATGTGGAATTTATAAATGATGAATATGGTACAGAGCTCATGATCAGCAACAGTTTTGCTTTGTTTGTTTGGTTTTTTTCCTCATGAGAATGAGAAAATGGTGGAACAGCAAATGTTTATTGATCAGCTAAAAGAAGAATTAGAAAAGTTTACAGATGTGAAAATTCTGGACTTCTCAAGTGCTTGTGGGGATGAGCCAACTATTGTGGCACCTGCAAGAAGGCCATACAGTGTCCCACTCACAAAGAGTCTGCTACATTCCCTTCACCCACCTTCTGGTACAGAGACCCGAAAGGTAAGGTCTACTCAAACATTAGGGGTTTTTTGCCTTTACTGTGTAATGGTTATAGTTCAGTAATTAGACTTGATATGACAAATTATGGTGGCTTTCTCAGATGCTGTTTATCTTCCTGCTAAAGACTCTGAAAAATTACTTATTACTATCTTGAAACATATGGTATGTCA
This sequence comes from Todus mexicanus, assembly GCA_013389965.1. Taxonomy (NCBI): domain Eukaryota; kingdom Metazoa; phylum Chordata; class Aves; order Coraciiformes; family Todidae; genus Todus; species Todus mexicanus. Next base: position 3,643 of record WEIS01077538.1, on the reverse strand, counting down.
CAATCGTCCAAAATGTTCAGGCTTAAAATCATCACAAGTGCTAAAGCTGTAGTCTTTTCTGGTGTTATACTGGGATTTTTGAGGGTTCAAATATGAAGCATTATCAAAGATGAGTGATTATTCTTACAGATATGTAGAATATGTTGGATAACAAGTTGCTAACAGTGCCCTCTTTCACATTTGGAACAGTTATTAAAGAAGACTTCTGTAAACAAGCTTAGGTGATGACAGACTTTTAAATTGAAAGACTTCTAAATATCAGTAAAAAATTGCTAAATTGTTGCAAGCTTTTTTATTCACCTCTTTCTTTTTTTGTGCGCTTTTCGGCAGGTGTATACCAGCCCCCCTGCCTTCTCCCTGGCCCGGGTAATGGCAGAATTCCGTGCTCGCAGCCAGATGATGCTCAGCAACATAGAAGATCAGGATAAAGTCCTTCACTGCCACCTCTCTGATCAGAGCGATGAAGAGGAAGAAAATACAGGCTGCAAAACCAAAACCTCATCTAAGTAATTTTTAAAATTCTTTGTTATAATTTAATTATTTTAAAATTTTTGTTATAAACAAAGGTATAGTAAAGGTAGCATTACTGCCTAACCCTATCATAACATGAGACCATTTGTGATGTTACTTATGATAAACTTATGGGACCAACGGGACATATTGCAAAATAAGTTTAATAAATATATATGTTTGATTTAATAAAGATTCCATACTCCTTGTTTTGGGGCCAGAATCTAGCAAGATCAAGGAGGTATAGAGTGGATGGAAAAGAGGATACAAATGCTTATATGAGTTTGGGATTCTTCTCTGTTAAGATCATGTGCTTTGCATGAAACTGAAAGAAATATATAATGTTGCATGTTTTTCTTTCTTCCTTAGGCATTCCATAAACCGAACATGGACACGAAAACAGGCTTCTCTGTGCTTTCTTCCTGATCTAAGTGACATAAAGTGTCAAGCAGACAAGTCTTGTTTACCCAACAGATCTGTGCTACAGTCTGACACAACCACAGGTAAAATGGAAGTCATGAGAGCAAACCTTATTACAGTATCAGAATATGCAAGAATGTCTTTAGCATATGTAGTTATATTTGATACAACTATTTTTTTGTAGTTCATTTATGCATTTGAGATTCTCTTCTTCTTCCCCTTTCTGAAATTGATGTCAGTGACCTTAATGTTTAAGTAANAGTAAAGCTGTTCTAGTTTCCTTTCCTAATCGATAAGTCTCTTTCCCTTATTTCCTTTCTTCCCTGTTTGGGTGGGGAGGGGGAGAGAGCATTCTGTTGCAGATTTGGGGGGTGCCCTGACCCCAAACCATGACAGTAATACTTACTAGCCAGAAAACACTTCACACATCAAAAAACTGTTTAAATATATATTTTTAGTACCACCTCAATGAAAGAAAATAGATCCTATTATCTTATCAGAGAGGCACTGAAATGGTTTCAGGACTATTTTTCCTCCCATTTAGGGTCTTGAAATGCTAGTGTATACTATCCTTTATTTTCCTGTTTAAACACATGTCAGGGAAAAGGCTCTTTGCTCTGTTCTCTCCTTTTGATTCTTGAGCTGCTCATGGAAGAACTCTACACATATAATGTTCCCGAGGCACTGTCTTTTGGATACAGAGTGTATTACTGATTTTTTTATCTCCATATTGCTTTGTTTTCTTTCAAGGTGAACAGATTGACAGCCTCCAGAAAAGTCAAGTTTTTAACATGCAGAAGTTAAAGAATTCAGAGTTGAGACTCACTGAGGCTGAGCGAAAAATGAGAGAACTTGCACTTAATATCAAAATGAAGGAGGAACTTATTAAGGAACTAGTAAGAACAGGTAACTGGCTACTCTAGAGAAAAATAGAATGAAGAAGTTCAGAAACAGAAGAAAAGGCACAAAACTTCTGAAGTTTTGTGAACATGAAGTCCTGCATGTCTTCACTTTTATGTAATTATGCAAGAATACTTCTAGTGACTTAACTTAGATATTCATAACTTCCATTAATTATTTGCCATTGTTTTCCTGAAAGCTCTAAATTTTTCTTGTAGCCTACTGTGCTAAGATGCACAGACGTATTTGTTAAGTATTTTTTGTGCTTTGATGTTTATTGCTTTTACCCACCAGTAGTGTAATTTTTCATGTACGCTTAGTGCTACTGGTCTCTTTGTGGGTGTGTATTTGTCACATGGTGTCTGGGATAGGAGAGAAGATACGTCACTGTGTTGGGAATTGAAATGAAGAAAACTCAATAACAACTAAGTGTTATTAAGCAGGTATTCTTTACTGCGGCGCCAGACAGCATGGGGAATAGCTCCTCCTGACATGTGCACCAAACAAAAGCACTAGAACTCTTTTTATAAAACCATTACATACATATTCACGACATCACCTGCTGCATTTGCATAGACTTAGAACAAGGTTAAATGTGAGCACAGACAAAGCAAGAGACAAGGCAGCTAGGTTTGCTCAAAAGCTAGCTAGGCTGGTAAGTAAAATCCTATGTAAATATTCTAATGATACTTGACTACAAGTGTCCCATAACAGAATGTGAGCATTCCCAACACTGCAGTAGAGAAGCAGGAGTCAGAAGTGGATGAAGGTAAAAGTCAACGTCCCTATTAGCCTACATCGCATACACCTCTGTTCTGGTATATACACCTGCCGGCCAGAATCTAGCCTTGTAATTATAGTAAGGATCTCTTTGCTAAACCTTTTCAATCACACTCCTCTCCTGTGCATACCTTCTACTGAGGTTATCTTTTGGCACTGGGAAGTATTCTGTGCCCCCAAAAGTAGTACTTTGGGAAAGATTGCCCAAACAAGGCAAGTCAGAGAACAGAAATACAATCCAAAGTTCTCGACTGATTACTAAGCTGAAAGTTGAGAAATAAGTAAGCAGTATATTCCTCTGGAAAAAAAGCAAAATTTATGAAATGCTGGAGAGCCACTTTGGCAAAAACTACAGGGAGCAGAAGAATTTCACTTTTTTTGGAACTCAGATGGCACTTTATTTGGTGACATCAGCTGACTCATGAAGAATTCAGTTTTAAGACTCCTTCCTTTATCTGTTTCAGAGTTAGAAAGGAACTGTGTGTTCCTTTAGGGTTGGAAAATGTCTCAGAAATTATTGGTTTAGCCAGAATGAAGTAAGTAATGATTCAACTACAGAATTAAGTATTACATTTCAACTGATTTATCCGTCTGGGTTTTAACTATCTGGATACGGTTTCTTGAAGGTAAGGATGCTCAGTCTGTAAGCAGGCAATATTCTTTGAAGATAAATAAACTGGAGCAAGAATTTGAGCAGGCAAAAATGGAACTGGCTGAAACACAAAAACGGCTTCAGGAGCTAGAGAGTAAAGAGCTGAGAGATGTTCCTGAGAAAGCCAAGTTACAGAAAGAAGTCCGGAAGAAGATGGATGCAGCTAAGTTGAAAGTCCAGGTATTTCTGATCTCACCATTAAGATTTGAAAATCTCTGTCTCACTACCACCTTTGAGCCTTAACACTCTGCATGTGAAACTCTCACCAGTTTTACACATTGGGAGCTGGTTGGATTGAAATAGCTAGTGTGAAACGTAATACTATTACACTCAAAATACTATTTAACATATATTTTCTTGGTAGATAAGAAACCAAGAAAG
>WEIS01077535.1:0-12904 GCA_013389965.1 Todus mexicanus | reverse complement strand
ATATGAACAGAGAAGAGACCTTCACACTAGTGAAATAATAATGATGATGAAGCTGTTTGCAGGTGTGAACACGAAAGAATATGGGATTTAAAATTCTTCTAACCTCCAGCTTGCCAAGGGAGATAAAACAGCAATTCCTGTTATGTTGTCTGGGCAAAACTTGGGAAGTAGAGAGAAAATATTTTGCTAGTAAAATGCTTGTCTGGTAAACAACATCATGGGATTACGTATCAGTTATTTATTTTATTATTTGAAGGCTCTGAGAGGTTTTAGAGATGCCTTGGTACATACTGCACATGCTCAGCTCCATCTAAATAATCTGAATGTCCCGATGCATTGATTTGTGCATTACACTCATAAAGACATTACATTTGAACTTGATATGAAATAAAAGGCTTTGGTCAGTCAATACTCTTCAAGAAAGCACTTCAAAGATTTTATAAAAGGGTCGCTGACCTGTACACTGAGATTGGACCTCAGTTGTCTGGGGAGAGCCCTCTCAGCCCCTGGTCTCTGAACCTGCCTCCTCCCTCTTTCCCAAAGCACCACACAAAGCAATAACTTATTACAAGTCTGTGTTTTCAATTGTGCATACAAGGAAAAACATCAAAACAGCACCGCTGAAAAATAACCCCCTTCAGAGCTGAGGTGATGTGTTATTGTTTCTTTTACTGGGTGTCCAGTACTTGATATTTAACATGATTTCTCTGAATATCCAGGTTTAGCAGGCTTGTCTTTGCCTGGCCCATGTGCTTATCAAGCAAGGAGCCCATTCTGGTCTGTATTTCTCAGGAATTTAGATTTTTTTCAGGAATGAACATGGATTTTAAATACCTGTTGTTGTTCAAGTGGAGACAGCAAGGGACAAGCAAGTCATATATTGGCTTTTATAAACTGTCCCCATGTTAGTCTTAGTCCCTCCAAGTTTAAGGGATATTATTTTTGAATTTGAACTTCTCTTCACCAAGTGTTGCCCTAGGCTTAGTTAGAAGCATCTCTCATCTTGTGCCCTACCGAAAATGCCACTCTGGAGGAGCCCTGTTGGTTCTGCTACCCCCAGCTCTGTCTCTGTGGCATCAGCTTTGGGGTGACTGAAGTGGAGGTCAAAATTCTTCAGCTTTTAAAAAAACAAATTCTAATTTTTGAGGTTTTGCTAGGTCAGGTCGATTGAAAGCTTGATCCAGCTTTGAAGTTACCAAAAATGTACATTAAAAAAGCAAGGCCATAATCTTCTGTCTGCCCAAGCATGTATGGTCCTTGCTCTGTATCAACTCAGCTGCTGGTGGCATCCTTCAGTGAGATATTTGTCCATGGCTGAAATTTAAGGGCACTGCTGAGACAAAGGAGTTTGTAGCCAGAATTTCTTTTGTGAAGACTGTGATTTATAGATGTTTCTAAAAGCAGAAGGACTTGGTGCCATTATTTAAAAGGCGAGGCTGCTCGGAGTTATTTATAAGCACCGATACAATAGAAACAGTTTCCAACTTCAGGCAGAAAGATCCTATTCATCATATAATTCAGCAGGAAAATAACGGATTTGTCTGAAGTGGCAGCAAAAGGATAGCCTATTGATGCAGAATCAAGTCTTGATAGCACAAGCAGTGTTTTCCTTTTTTGAAATCCAACTGCAAAATGTAAAATAAGTAGAAATAAACAACCCATCGTCCTGGCACCACCTTTTTTTTTTCCTCTCCCTCGGTCAAACCATGAAAAAAAAAAGACCCAAACCACCTAAAACTCACAATGGAGCAACTTCCATTTTAGATCAGTTTCTCCTCCTCTCGCATGGTCTATTTATTTTTATTGGTTTGTTTCTCATTAAATCCTTCAATTACTCTGCAGTGTAAAATGGTGAAATTATTGGCATGTGCCACTTTCATCATGTATTTGAGTTTGCTTATTACACTTGCAGAAAATGCTTGAATGGTATTAGGCTCTGCTGTGGATTGAGACAGAGTTAATAAATATTATTTGGTGTTTTTTTCCCTGAGAAGCACTGCTTTTCTTGATTGTTTTTTACAGTTGGATTGGGAATATTGATTTATTCACCACTGTTACAATAATTGTATACAAGGAACAAAAAATGCAGAGGTAACATTTCATCAGCTCAAACAGATTAATTAGTTGTAGTAGATTAGGCACAGTGTTACACAGAAAGATTTGCATTTAGAGGAAGAAAAAAGTTTGTTGGCTTTTTTTAATCTTAAAAAGGCAAGAGAATTTAATAGAGATGTGATACAATGAGCTGCTCAGCTTATTATTCAATCAGTGTTTCCAAATGAGTATTAAAGGGCAACTTTAAATATTAACTCCTCTTTTTAAAATAAAAATACAGTGTAATTGTTGCATGTGCGGTACGGGGAAATCCCTGCTTCCCGTACTTGTGTAAGAAAAGTTAACTTGGATTTGCACTCCAAATATAAAATTGCACAGAAATGATGAATCAATGGGCAACAGAGGAACAGGCATTTAAAAATGTGAGTTTTCTGTGGTATATTCTGCCCGCATGGAGACAAATATGTTGTTTGTGTTTTTCTTTGTGAACGAAATTAAGGCGAAGCCGCAAAGAGGTAAATATTACCATCTTTTGTGTGAGGTTAGCTTGGCTGTGATACTGAAAATTATTCATTAAAGGTTATGAGGCATTAACAAGAGTTTAAAAAGTGTCCTGGTTGTTCCCTATTTGACCCCTTTCTGCAGGGAATTGAAATTTCCCACTGCTCTGGACCACTGACACCACGAGGGTAATTAAGCAATTTCCCCCAAGGTTTTGAGATTTAACATCTTTCCGTATTGAAATAGAGAAGAAAAACATTTTTTATCACTCTCACATTCTATAGAAATCTACAGAGAGCTCCACAATGGGCCTTGCCTGACATGCTGATTTTCTTTTTAAACCATCTGTTAAATCATCCCGGCTTGCAACATATTAGACATTATAAATGCCCCTAATTTTTCAAAGCGGTGCACAAGGATTCAGCTGCTTGACTTCCAGTTGATGCCGTGCTATCCCACCCCAGCCATTGAGAGACATTAAACATACAGAGCCAGTTTCACAGCTCGGCTAATGCCGCTTTTTCTTTGCGTTTTTTGTCAGCCTGGCAATGCAGAGCATCTTTCAATCTGGCTTAAAGGGCCACTGGAGGGATGCTCCACTGTCGCAGCATCCTTGAGAGGCACAGAGGTGCCATGGGCACCCTCCTGACTCAGTTTCTGGCCCCTTCCTCGCAGCACGGTGACCACACAGACCCTGGTTGTCCAGCAACATCATGATCCTGGGAGTGCAGCTGCTGTGGGGCCAGAGGCAATGAACGCTATCTCCTGCCTTTTGGGAGCACCCTGGGGTATGTTGATCCTGGGCTAGAAGGAGAACCAAACTCTGTTAAATTGTGTTTGCAGACAGTGGCTGGTGGGGAATTGCAGATCTGGCCCCCGGGACTGATGCTGGTGCTGGGTGAGAGCCATCCCGCAGGGCTGAACACATTGCAGAATCAGACTGGTAGGGGTTGGAAGGCATCTCTGGAGATCATCTTATGCAACCCCTCTGTAAAGCAGGATAACCCACAGCAAGTTGCCCAGGAGCACATCCACGTGGATTTTGAATATCTGCAGAGATACACTGGGATTGTGCAGCAACTGTAGTGCAGGAAGGATGCTCAGGGAACCCCATCCTCTAACCCTGGGGGTAGGAGCATGGTGTGAGCCCCTTCCTGCTCCAGTATATTTATCTTCTTTTAACTCTGCTCCAGGTATTTTGGATCTTTTTTTCCCAACAAATATCAAGTGAATTATAACTTTGATTTGCCACTGCATGCCACCCATGCCTGGGTACTCAGGGAAGAATCGCAGCATGATAGAATCGGTTTTGTTGAAAGAGACCTTTAAGATCCTGGGTTCCCCAGGCTGCCCAGGGCAGGGGTGGAGTCCCCCTGATCCCTGGAGGGGTTTCCAAGCTGTGGAGATGTGGTGCTGAGGGACATGGGGTAGTGGTGCCCTGACAGTGTAGAGTTAATGGTTGGACTTTATTATCTCAAAGGTCTTTTCCAGCTTAAACAATTCTGATTCTGTGAATAGAAATCCTGATAAACACCTTGTCCTCCTCCTTCGTGTGATAGGCTTATAAACTTTTGCCACAGATTTGCTGCATCCCACTATATTTAACCTTCAGATATGTCTTTCTACTAGACAAGGGACAAAATATTCCAGCTGCTATGAAAGATAATCATTAAGGTGATCTAGCTCCAAAGATCAATAATATCTCTACAGGACCCTTTCAGGGTTTCTGTGATATCTTCCATCTCATTAAAAAACCATATTAAAAGATCTTGTTCAGGAACAAGGGGATTTGATCATTTCTTCAACATTACGGAGCAAGATTTATTAAGCATTTATTCATCTGAACAATGCTTGGATGAAATAACTGCATAATAATGAAGAGGTTAATATTTGTTTATATACATGTAGGCAGTTACTGAGAATATCACTAATTAGTAACTGGGAAATGACTTTTTTTTTTTAGAGACACACTTCAGAAGATAGATCCACTCATATATATGGTAAACAATGAATATTTTTTCATAAATATGTTCAATTTTTTTAAATTTATTTAACCAAAACAACAACAAATTTTAATCAGGCAGGAGCATTCATTGTGACTGTTCCCTACCTGACCCATGCTGGGCTCTTCTGGGCTGTGTGGAGCATTTGGAAGCCAGTCAAGGCCAGGGATGGACAATTTGCCTGACCCACAGCAACTCTTGCAGTTCTTTATCAAATTTCCTCTACAGAAACTTGAGGTAGCCTAAAAACCTTGTGCTGGCGAGGAGCACAATAAAAGGCTCATCCAGCAAACCTCCAGTGCTGAGCACCAACTCCAACACAGGTGACCACCTGTCCCTTCCATCCCTGTATTTTAGGCACGAGGGATTTCTTCTGTTGTACTTTCTCTCCTTGTGAAGGCCCTGAGATTGTACTTTAAATTGCTTTAATTTTCTGTACCATGGAAATACAGGGAGGAGTTTTGCCCAGCACATCTCAGGTCTGTTGCCTTTTGCCTTCTCAGAGAAGCTGCTGCAGACTGGGGTGGTTGGCTGACCCAAGAGAAGTTTGCGTCATGGGGCAGACTTTTGATTAAAAGAAATATTAATGAAAGATGGTGATGAGGAAAGATAGACGTGCTTAAAGAAAAAAAAAAAGCAGGGAGAGCCAATCCTGCAGCCAGGAACTGGCTTTGCACTTAGAAAATACACCTGTCATAACAATTTCTACTCTTATTATACCATGAGAGCTGAATTTAGCCTTTACTGAAAACCAGTTAAAATATAAACAGTATTGAGACAAAGGAGACCGTGGCTCTGAAATTCTCTGTGAGCAGATTGGCTTTAGAAATCAATGACATTTTTACCTAATCACTTTTCAAACAAGACTAGATTTTTGATTAAATCTCGCGCACGGACTCAAGACTCTCGCTGCTTTTCCAGCTAATGAAGTGTTACACTTAAGACGCAGGAAAATACTGTATTTCATTTCGACGTCTTCTTTGTTCACCACGCATAGCTCTAGAGTTTCTGCTTTTTCAGCCTTGCCACTCTCGCAGCCTTTGGGTCTTTTTTTGCACCTGTGAAGGTGTTTACTCAGCTATGAACACAGTCGTGATGTGCAGTAACAGTTGCCTTTCAAACAAGCATCTGGAAGACCAGAGGTGCTGTTGATTCAGACAGTGGCAGAAAGGCTGTTAATGATAAGAACTCTTAATTTCTTTCCCTCTGCGAGAAATCACAGAAAAAGAACCCTCAACCCCAAACCCCAAGCTGTTTAACACCAGCGACTTTTTCAGATGTTGAAATACAAGCCCAACAAGTTATATGAAAATACTCTATTTTCAGTTATTAACACTGTTTCCTTCCATTAAACACACAAAAGGTTGGATATTCACGTACAAGTTTCATTTCTAACAATTGCAGAACTCCCTGTGCCAGATTTATTTGTTCAACCTTCTGTTACATCGAAGACAAAATGCTTCAATTAGCACGGTTTAGATTTAGATTCCAAAATATTCAGTGAATCCTTCTGCTGGATTTTAGGTACTTTTAGTTCATGTCAGTAATTTAAACATCCATAACATTTGGGAGTACATTGCCTGATAATCATTCACCAGGTAGGTCTTTCATCCTGCAGCAGGTTGTTCTGCCATGAGGAGGTCTTGTCCTGTAGAACAGTTGTTACAGAGCAGGTTGCCCCACCATGAGGAGATCTTATCCTGGAGAGTGGTAGAAACAGGGCAGGTTGTCCCACCGTATGGAGATCTTGTTCTGGAAAATAGCAGGGACAAGGCTCTGGTCTGGGCACTCCTCTGGGACCCCTTTGGGAACCTCCTTGGGAAAAGGTGCCCCTCTGGACCAGCTCCATGCATCAAATGGTGGCTTCAGAGGGGCGTCAGCAGCCTACCTGGTGCATCACTCTGAATCGCTGCCATTTATTTGGTTGGAAAAAAAAGCACAAAACATATCTGTCTGAAAGACAATCAAGCCAGGGTCTCTAATAACACAGTAAACATCCATAATCTTTTGCAGGAGGTTTTTTTTTTGTGTGGTTGTTGTTTCATATTTGGAGATTGGCTAAAAGGAGGAGAAGGACAGATGGGGACTAATTCTATAAACTGGTAAATGAGCTGCTTCAAGGAAGGGCTGAAGATGTCCTTCAAACCCATCCCCGTTCCCAGCGTTGTCCAGGCAGCAATTTAAGGAAACGCCTTGGCTGTCCACTTGAAGAGCTGCAGAAATGTGTCTCCAATTGCTATCCCTGCTGTGGAGCTGATCTGATTAGTGTAGCTGAGATCAAGGACAGGAAAGAAGCACAAACCTCAGAAACCGAGTAAATTTTCCCATGTCCTAAAAGTTTGGGACTGGGCTAAATAACTGAGATGCCAACACACGTGGTAATAAGCCCCTGCACATGTGAGATCATAAATGAATTCCCTCGAAACACTTAGAAGAAAAAAAAAAAGAGAAAAACATGACATTTCTGAAGAATTAAAAAGAGAAGAATAATAGACGTGGGTTTATAAAGCAACCATGAAAAGGATTTAAAAATACAGAGAGGAGTTTTGCCCAGTTGTGTGGGATAAAACTGTTAAGTTCAGCAGAACAGAGCAAAGCTGATATGGAATAGTTTTAAATGTCTTTTCCCTCATAACTAGATTATTCAGTACAATGTCATTTGCTGCCACTGACATTTTCTTTAAAGTCATAAAGGCCTACATAGTAATAAAAGGGCTCAGAATAAAATTAGGAATATCATGTATAAATTATCTTTAACCTTAGCTTCATTTGGACTGTGACTTTTTAGACCTGATCAATTTTCATGAAACTATCCACATAAAACTGTGAAAAAATATTTGATCCTTGGCTCTCATAAAGCTCCTGTAACAAGCCTGGTACTTTCTTGATACTTAATAGTGCTGTTGGTGCCTGTCTCTGTGGGCAATTCTATAAAACCGGGGATAATATCTGAGATTTAATGCAATTTCTCAGGGCATTGTTATGGAAAACATCCACCCAGACACGTGTGGTTTATTGTACACAGAGCATGTTTACTGAATTTCCTGCTTGGTTTGACAAAGCGCATTGACAACTTCGGGTGTGTTTTTCTCCCCCTCGTTTCTGAAAAACAAGCTCTTGGGGGATTTTTAAGGTTAATTTTTTTCTGTACGGCCCTTCTAACCATCTTGAACTTGTGGTAGCAAAAGGTTGTATCTTTGGACGCTCTGTAAATGGGAATGGATATTGAATCATGCCCTGTGTCTGATGTTCTAACCAAAAGGCTTTACACTCACTTTCTGTAGCTGTGTAGCCTTTTAAAACATTTCATAAATGATATTGTTTGCACCAGAAGTACCTTGAGAAGAGGTAGAGGCAGCTTTGAACTACGGGACAGTGTTTGTCCTCTGCCTGACAGGGAATCTGTTGTCAAAATATCCTGTCAGCCAAAGTTGGTGCTCATGGCCTATGTAAACAATAAAATATACATTTTTGTTCTGCTATGCATTTAAATTGAGTGGAGTGAGAAGTACAATTGGCTCCTCAGTGGCGTTCTGTTTGCCCTGTGAAGAGATGAAGGCAGGACTTTCCAAGGGAATATCTGGAAGACCTTTCTGTGGTGTGGGAGACCTTCTGGGGGCCTTGCAGGGCTTCAAGGGGCCTGGCAGAAAGATGGGGACAGACTTTGGAGCAGGGCCTGTGGGGACAGGACAAGGGGGGATGGGTTGGAACTGCCAGAGGGAGATTGAGAGTGGAGAGAAGGGAGAACTTGTTGTTGCTGAGGGTGGTGAGAGCCTGGCCCAGGTTGCCTCGAGAGGTGGTCGCTGCCCCATCCCTGTCCCCATTGCAGGGGAGGGTGTTGGGGGCTCTGAGCAACCTGCTCTAGCTGCAGATGGCCCTGCTCCCTGAAAGGACAGGGTTGCACCAGATGACCTTGAAAGGTCCCTTTCTACCCACATCAGTCTATGATTCTATGAATTTATGAAAGAACTGGCAAGTCATGATTTCTTTCACCTCTAATAAGCTGTGAATGTGTTTAAGGGATATAAAAGAGTGGTTTTAGGTGTAGGGGGTGCTGAGCATGACCTGCTGCTCATGCATGCCCAGGTGAGTACTTGCTTTGAGGGAGGTTCAGGCTGGTTGCAGGCAGAGGGGAGAATTAATTCTCCCTTGCCTGGCTGGGATGCAAAGGAGAGGTGTGAATGAAATGCCCCATTCCTCTTCAGTCACTAGAGAGCCCAGCATTTCTGTAACAGCCAGAAAATGGAGCTTTCTGCCCACTGCTAATAAGCAGAGAGCAAATCAGCTCTTCTGCGATGGATCCGCCTTCTTGTGAGCTGAGGCGAATTCATCCCATCGTCCGATTATGCTCAGCTGAAAGACATAGTTTTCCCTTACAGTTTGAAGCCCCCTGAATCGTTGCTGTATTTGCATGGCAGTCCTTGAGTGTAGATCCATGGGTACACCGAGGTGGAGTGTGCGAACATATGTTTACATTGCTGATAGCTTTGAACTATAAGTTCTGCTGCATATTAATGGCATATTTATGCATGGTAATTTCACGAGCATGAGTCATTTATCTAATAAAATGTTAATTACTAGTTACTAGGTGTATTTATTTACAAATTGCTGTGGAACTGACAATGGAAATTTCATCCTCTGACCTTTTTTTTTCAAGAAAAACTTCTCCACCCCTCTTCTTAATTGCATCTTTTCTGTGAAAGGGACTCTGAAAATCGCTTGGAGATATATCTGCTCTGTTGTATGTTGCTTCACGTGATGCTGTACAACAGTACACCGTGTTTTAGCTGCTCTGCATCTCAAAAGACGACGTGAGAACCTCTGAAAGATGGAAGTCGTCCCACAGGATCTGGTCCTTCTAAACAGGCTTAGGGATCTTATGTGAAACATTGAAGATGAAGAGGGAGTTTACAGTCCCTAGTTGCTTTTTTTTCCTTCTATGCAATGGTCTTGGATAATGGGAATAAGACACCCAACTTCCTAAAGGGCTTTATGGGATCTACTGTGGTTTTATGGCACGGGGAGGTTTAAATTAATGACTTAGACCCCCAAGGGCTGCAAACCTTGTGTTTACTGGAAATCCTGCTTGGGGAGGGGGCTTCTGGGGCAGAGATTTGGAGACAGGTAGAAGGTGTAGGCCTGAAAGGGGAGGTGTGTGGGAACTGCAGATCTGCAACTTCATACATGTCGAGCCAGTTTTCCCACACCACGATGCTGCTCTGTCTCTGAGATGCTGGAGAGCCGGGGATTTAGAATTGCATTTCCCAGTTTCCATGGACCTCTCAAATTTNCCCCCCGCTTTTTCTAATTATTTATTTGTTTCTTTTTGCTTCAGTGCTGGTATCACCTTTAACAAATGTACTGTGCCTCTTAATGTGCACCCAGGGTCTTATGAAAACACTGTGAGAAAGTGCTTATCTGTGGTAGTTTGGATGTAGTTTAGTGTGGTAGCACGAGCCAAGTGCTGCCCCAACTTCGGTGAGCGTTTGGTTCCCGGGATGATCCCAGGTGGGATGTTGGTGTGGCTCTTGCGTGCACTTTGACGAGTGGAGTGGTTACACTGTGAGGTTGATGTGTGGCACCTTTTGGGATGTGCAAAGAGCAGCTCTGCGCTTTGCAAATGCTTCTGGGCAGCAGAGAGAATTGAGCAGAATAAAGATTTCTGGAGGTGGTGCAAATTATACACAAATGCATGAGGCTGGCCAACAAAGCTCATGATGCTCAAAAGGGCTGAGCCTATTGAATTTCACAAGTTGCCTCTGTTCAGAGTAAATNCTTTTTTTTCCTTCTATGCAATGGTCTTGGATAATGGGAATAAGACACCCAACTTCCTAAAGGGCTTTATGGGATCTACTGTGGTTTTATGGCACGGGGAGGTTGAAATTAATGACTTAGACCCCCAAGGGCTGCAAACCTTGTGTTTACTGGAAATCCTGCTTGGGGAGGGGGCTTCTGGGGCAGAGATTTGGAGACAGGTAGAAGGTGTAGGCCTGAAAGGGGAGGTGTGTGGGAACTGCAGATCTGCAACTTCATACATGTCGAGCCAGTTTTCCCACACCACGATGCTGCTCTGTCTCTGAGATGCTGGAGAGCCGGGGATTTAGAATTGCATTTCCCAGTTTCCATGGACCTCTCAAATTTATGGCACAGATTTCCCCTGGATGCTCTCTTGTCCTGCCAAGTGGAGGATCAGAGCGGCCCTTGTTTGAAAGTAGCAACTTTATTTAGTTTTCCCAGCTGAAAAGCAGCCACTGTCCAAAGCAAACCCTCTGATTTTGGGGGGAATACATCAAGAAGAATCATGAGCGTCTCCGAGCGTTGCAATGCAGATGCACATTTTTTAGGAAACCCTGCATCATAGTAGCAGAATTATTGCAGAGGGATGAAATCTTTCATGTTTTATAGTATTGGTCCAACAGCATTATAACCTCAACCTCTTCAGAAGACTTGAGACTCCCATTTTTATAATACATTGACACAGTTTTAGTTTTGCTACAGGACATCGGGTGGCAGTTGCTAACCGTTACGGTTAAGCTACTCTTTGCATGTTGCAGTCACATTTATAGAGATTTAACTCGCAAAACGCTCACACTTAAACAATCTCACTGGCTGTGCAATGCAATGTTTCAGCCCAGTGAAATATTGCCTTGGCAAGTCTAACGCTCTTTATTACGACCCTTCTTATTGCTGGCATTGTGTTGCTCAAAGTAGAACAGCGGGAGTAGATGAAGCCATTTCAAGCAATGTAATATTNATTTTATATATGCACATACATACATGGTATATTTAAAAAGAATCAGGGGTAGGAAAAGGATACACCTGAACAAAAAATGGTTATTTTTATTTGGTCTTGTTCCTTGGATATTAAGAGAATTGAGCTCTGAGAAAATGCACAGTTTGCATTGAAAATCTCCCAGCACATCCCATATTTTGGCTGCCTTCTTCCCGCCTGTTGTACACCAGCAGTACTGTGATCTTGGGATCCTAAAAAAAAAAGCAAAAAGACAAAACCCCCAAATGATGGGGGAGACTAAGCCTCCAGATTTTCCTTTAGCACAGACAGGGTTTCAGAAATTAGAGTGTCCTCACTGGGCTTCAGACACAGTAGAGGGTAAAAGATTTCAAAGACAGTTTTAATGAAAGAGAAACACTGAAAGAACGAACACAGAGAGCAGTGACACTATAGTTCTGCTAAATTTTACATTTAAACTAAGAGGCTAATCATAATTTATTCTGTCAAAGAAATGACCTATAAGTAAAGAAGACAAAATACGACTTGATGATTAAAGACTGGAAGAAATATTCTCTATAGTTATGTCAGTACTGCATGTTACTGTATACGTAATCTAAAGCGGTGTTTGAAATTTCTCCTAATTATATTTGGAACCCGGACCATAACATCCTTGGGGAAATGTTTAATGCGCTACAGTGATGTGGCAGCTTCCCTGCACTGCCACTTCTGATGGCACATCTGAGTTAAAGCGCTTTTTTAAATGCTTTCAGCTCTGGGAAGTGAGGAGGGCTGGGTGAGGTTGGGTTTCTTACAGGTGATGGGGAAAGATGTGGAGCAATGTCATGGTGGAGGACCAGGAGGCTACTGTTGACAAAGGCTTCCTTTCTAAGTGCTCAAATACGTCATTGCTCGAAAGAGTATGGGGCAGATTTGTTTATTTCCCATCCCAACCACTGCAACCATTCCAGGTGAGGTTGAACTGGGCTCTGAGCAACCTGCTCTAGTTACAGATGTTCTGCTCTCTGCAGGGGTTTGGACCAAATGACCTTGAAAGGTCCCTTCCAACCCCAGCCAATTCTAGGATTCTATTATTTTTCTATTTACAGTTTTGCTGGTTGGCAGATAAATTTTTGTGGTAGCCCCAGGGCAGTGGAAAAGTCGTTGTACAGGTACTGGGGCATTAACACTTAACAACAGTTGAGCAGGAGACTCAATTTAGAGCATTCGCAGCTTAATAAAGAGATGTGATGTTCAAGTACTTACACGGCTTTCCAGAAGTTGGAGAATATCCTGATTAGGAAAAGATGAAACAGGGGAAACCTTTTAGACCTACGGAGCAGATGCCTCTTCTTCGGTGCCACATAAATTTGCCAGTGATACCCCAGAAAGACGAAGCTAGATTGTGTTTATGGTGGAGAAATCTGGTTCAAATGAGAGTCATGTTGGAGAAAAAAAAGATTGCAATTTGGTGTTTGTGTGGAAAGTTAAAGTCTATACTAGCTGGAAAAGAAATAAACTTGTATTATTACATGAAATGTTTAAAATCACTCAGAGGTGTTGCCCGATAAAAGATTCATCCAAATTCAGTAAGCAATATCAAATTATTTTTTTT